>VHZZ01004962.1:46509-57323 GCA_009801015.1 Silene noctiflora | reverse complement strand
CCTTGGCTCTTATTTATTGTCATTGCAAAGCACACCGCCACGGGGAATTGTCTTCTGTCAAACTGTACAGGGAACTTACTGGAATCAGATGGACTAAGTGTAATACGAGCAATATGCACTTTATCGCTCTTATGATTGCCCGATATGACTGTTGTTCTAATCACACGTGATCCTAAGTCTGTCACTATCAGTCGAGTGTCGTTGCACAACCCGCGATATTGGTCTATGTTCCGAAGAAGCATGATTATAGCACCTACTTTCAGCTTTAACTCGTGATTTGGAAGCCCGAAACACTTAATAGAGTTAAGAAATTCTGTAGAATACAAATCACGCACTCCAATATTGCTCTCATCTTTACTAACCTCGTCAGAGCTGAAGTAAAATTTTTCAACTCCTTTTATTCGAGATAATATGTAGTCATTAACCAATTCGACAATCTCATGTGTAGGTGCAAGGATGGCCCTCTCCTGAAGATACTCGGGATTCCATAGTTGATTCTCGAGAGATGGGTAAATGGTCTCTACAATAGAAGTGATAGGATCAGTGATATGGTTAATCAAGATGACATTCGGCAACTCTAACTCAACTTCCCCATCATTCGGATCTCCAGCTTCCCCGTCTCCAACTTTCAATATCCATTCTGAAAACTCCTTTATCTCAACAACATCGGAAGATGAGTCTCCGCCTTGAAGGCGCATGTTTTTTGTCAATTTCAACACCTAGTATGATAAAACAAATATATAGTTTATGAGGTTATATATAATAAAGTAAAATTATAACCGTTGCATATTATTAAAAATAGTTTATTCTAAACGTGCACTTTTGTTATGTACCTTGCAAGTAGACCCCAAATTTGAAGCACAAAGTGACGCATTCACGATTTCCGATTTGTTTCCTTTAGGGATAACGGAAAGTATTTGTCGAAAATCACCTCCAAATATGACCACCTTACCACCAAAAGATTGATTGACATCTCCGTCATTCGAAAAACGCATGACATCTCTTAAACTCTTGCCAACTGCCTCGAAAGCATATCTGTGCGTCATTGGTGCTTCGTCCCATATAATAAGCTTTGTCCAAATTAAGAGTCCGGCTAAATCGCTTCCTGGTTTAATCCTGGGACACGTAGAGTTTTCAACTGCATTGATTGAGATACTAAGTCTCGAATGAGCCGTCATTCCACCGGGAAGTAAAGTAGATGTAATGTCGTTGGATGCTACAGGAAGAACAATTTGTCCTCTACTTCTGATTGCCGCACATAAGGTTCTCCAAATGAACGTTTTACCTGTGCCTCCATATCCATATACAAAGAAAACACCACCGCGATTATTATTGACTGCGTCCATTATCTCATTGTAGACCACTTTTTGCTCGTCAGTCATGGAAGATAAAAGGTGCACGTGTTCTTCTTATAAAGCGACTATGTCATAAGACAGCTCGTCAACAACTAACGTGTTCACGGGATTAGGTGTGGATGATTCGGGAAAAAGCATGTCTTCAAATCTACGTAAGCTACTACCGTTGCGTTGAAGACATGCTTCTATATCTAGCAAAGCATAATTTTTAAGTTAATCTTCCGTTAATCGCAGCGCAGTGACATTAATACGGAAATACCACTTTAAATGTGTATTAAGCAATTATTAAACGACAATACTTTAATAAAAGGGGAGTTAATATAATATTATATGAATTTACGGATAATTTTTTTTTAAAAAAAAACACACAGTAATCAACAAATGCTCATTTAACAACTAACCTTGCTTTCGAAGGATATTATGTTGTCGATATAGAATATCATCTGAAAGATGCTTCCAAGTTTCCTCCCACACTTTACTTGACATCGCTATAGTACCTGACAGTAATAACGTGACAAAGAGGTTTATTAAGTAAGACCCAGAACCCCAACGAATTGCTTCATTTGTAGCATCAATGTACTCCTTATAATCTCCAAGCAGCCCAAGCGCATAACATGTTGATTGTGTTTAGAATTTGGGTGAATTGATACTTACCATACCATTCCTTCCTCTGGACACATTTGAGGACCAACACTGGCTTCTCTGATAAGGTCTTGCAAACTTCTCGTATCCTATCGACCTCGAGAAAGTACGCTTCCCAAACCGTTAGCTTTATTCTCCGTTTCCTTTCAAAAGTTTGCAATTTTAATTATGTGAAAATGTTAAATAATTAAACAACATAACATAAATAAAGCATAAGAGTGGCTAAAATACGTACTGTTAAGTCGATGCACAACGTCTTGTATCCCTTCTTGTCTTCATACTCGTGAAACTGGGTTAAAACACCGATAACATCTGCACATGCAAATAAACATTAGTTATCCTTGTTAGTTTATTTTTTGACGACATCAATTAATAAGTAATGAGGTTTTTCACTTATGTAGTATTCGTTTTGGACATTCCCATGAATAACACCTTCGATGCTGACGAATGTAAATGTTTGAGATGATATTTCTTGACCATGAACTTCTTGCACTCTTGTTGTAAATTGCATTGCAATCCTGCATTTGTGAAATGTTGTTCTATCGTTTCCTAGATTTTGTTCCATCACAAACTTTGAAATGGTGTAGATATTTCCTTCGTGCATAAGTGGGTTGAAAATCCGCACAAGTGTCCTTGCTACAGTTGCTTGAATTAACTCACCCTACATGGATATATATTTGTTAAATTTCCAGATAGTAGTAATATTCTATTTTGTAAACAAAAATATTGAAAATGAGATTGAAATTTACCTCAGTGTCGATACAAATGAATTCCATTCCGTAAAGTTTTCTTTTTTTAGCATCTTTTTCATCGGACTCTCTAATCCATTTTCTAAGAACACGAACCGTGACTTCATAGTTCTTTTTGTATGCTACCATTTTCTTCACTGCAGTTGGTGCCATAATTGTTGCCATGCTACTCTTCTAGTTTTTTGTGAATTCAGGTTTTCCCTTTTTGCAGATGAAGAGCTATATGAATAACTTAATATATAATGGTGGTGCTCCCATATTAACTGCCTAAAACGTGATTGAGGCTTCATTTAGGGTTCATTGTGATATGATGTAATGACAGATATTTTATGGGTGTTGATCTGTTTCCCGTATTTGATATTTGATAAGGTTGGCCCCTTGAGACCAATCTGAATCTGAATTGGACTTAAATTAATTTGCAGAATTAGATTTGGGTCTAAATTTATTTATGACAATTTATGACAATACCTGGACATACTGTTGTACTTGTCGTAGTAGAGAATATCTGGTAGCTTATCATCACTCCAACCCGTTTGAGGGTCGTCGATTGATAGGTGTTGCCGTATTTTTTGCTTCAAGTAGTACCCCGATGATGATTGGCTCTCTATCCAGATTTGAGGGGTTATTTATTTTATTATTATATATTTAGTTTTATTTTATTATTATATTATTATTATATATCTTGGAATTTAATATAGGTAATTTATATTTCATACTACAATTAAAAGTCTATTATCTATTATTGTGTAATTCGAAAGTTTATTTCTCAAATGTCATACTGAAAAATATGTTATGGTTAGTACATTTGTATTTATTTCCAAATTTTATCCTTTTGAATTTGCGAATTTAATATTTATGTTTTGTATATATTTAATTTAAACAAATGTTAATGAAAATTTAATGTTTATTCAGGATTTGAAATGCACTTGGGAGTTGGGACATATGGATAAATAATATATAGTCAATCATGCAATTTAATTAAGATCAATATTTTATTTTTTATTTATATTTTATTTTTGTAACAATATAACATAATGTTGTAGTTATAATGTTGTAATTATGTAACACCGAATTAAACTATGTAATTAGGCAAAATATTAATTGTCATCCGAACAATCTGAACAATATTAATCATCATAGTGTGAATAATGAAGAATGTTGTCAGTTAATCCAATAGTGGCCCTGTAATTAAGGAAACAGTAACCGAATATTGATTTGCTGACTTTCAACCACAGGCTGACAACTCAACACTGTGGTTGTTGTTTTAATAAAGAGGATTTTCCTTATTGACTTCTCTAGGAGAGACCATCTCCCACTAAATTAGTGGGAGACATAACATGGAAAATAGAATTTAAGTAACTTCATCCCCTTATTATGTAAGAGGTCTCTCAATAACGTTATTAAAAGAACGTCTCTCTAAAATTTTTGTCATAGGCGGGATGGAGAGATTCCTACTTGAAAAGTTCTATCTTTATTGGTAATTCGGTATGTCTTTTTATGACACTTTAATTTAACTCCTATATTTAATAGATTGTTTGTTACGGACATCAACAAAGAGCAAACTCACATAAGACTGTATAAACAAATCCATGAATTTGGCGAACAACATAAATAGTTTTATTTTATAAGTATATTATAAGGAAACTCGAAGATAACATGTGTTCATTAATAATGCCAAAAATGTATGTTTGGATATAAATGGTTGGAGTAATTGACGGTAAAAAATCCCAAATTCTTGTCTCAATCAACCACTTTTCGTCTGAAACTTCAAACGGGTATATGTGACCATTTTATAGTTAAATGTAACCACAATGTATAGTCAGTGTCACAACTTATGCCTTATGATAACTTATTTTTCAATAGTAGTCACATTTACCTGTAAAATGGTACAAAATATCGTCTTATTACTTCAAACCAAAATAACCCGTTTGAAGCAAGACTTACACGTAAAAAAGCCCACTTACACAGTTACACTAGCATGAGCTACCTATTTGGGTGAGCCCTTGGCCTTGATTTAATACACCCACTAATCAAATAATCTAACCAATATTTAATGGACGAAACAAAAAGAAATACACAATGTAGAACATTGAAAAGGACCAAAACAACACCCAACTTGATATTAGCCCTTAATGTATCAATATAGGGGCTCAATAGGAGCGAGTTGTCGTAAATGTCGACCAAGGCGAGGATGAAGAGGGAGACGAGGAACGCGAGGAAGAGAGCATTAACAATGGCGAATACGACTACCAAAAGAATGCAAGAAATGAAGGTACCATGGAGAAATGCAAGAAGGATGAGGTCTATGTTTGGTACCATGGGAATTGGGAAGGGAGGTTATTTGTGAGACGGACTACAAAGGAATTCATAGTGTTTATGGAATAAAAGAAGGGGAAGAATGAAGTGTAGTGTACTCTTAGCTTTGTGGGAGAATTGGACCCATTCTTCACCCTTTTGTTAGCAAAGTAGATTCTAGTGCACTAGTTGCCCATAGTCCGCGGGCAAAAAATTAAACGTAAACCTGACCATGTTCGGTTTAAACCCGCATTTGAACACCTCTAAGCACAGTACACTTCTGTATCAAAGGATTAATATGAGATTACTTTTATTCTAACTTTTCCATTTTATATTGGTCAATTACGTTTGTCAATTAGTGAGTATGTGACCTTGTTATCATTGATATATCTTCTCAAGTACGAAAATTCATTCTCTAGAGTTTCCGTCTCTTCATCACGCTCTCACGTACTCAGTAATAGGAATAAATATAATAGTTGGATCTCAACCATCACCTTAGTTGAGATGGTTGATCTATCACTCGGTAGTAGACCTGTCAAAACTCGACCTGACTCGAAAACCCGACCCGTTTTTTTAGGGTTACAAACCCGGTTTTTTCGACCCGTGATCCATTTGACTCGAACCCGAAATATCCCGTTATTTTAGGGTCGAGACCCAACCCGAACGGGTCGACCCGTTGGTCAAAGATAAATCAAGATTTTTATTAAAATATAAATATTAATATATTATATTATATTTGAAAAAAATTGTTAAAAAAATATTTTTTTTATTATTAAAAATTACAAACATAACTAAAAAGTCAATTTTATATAACTTTTACAATACTTAATAATAAAATAATTATTAAAAAAAACTTTAATTTAATAATTATTTCAATATAATTAATATAAAAATTGAAATAATTAATGTAAACGTTGAATATGACTAAAATATTGATTTTAAATATGTTTTACGTTTTTAAAAATTATTTTTTTAATTAAAAAAATAGATTAAAAAAGACGTTAGAAATTATTTCTTGGCCCGTATTCTGACCCTAACCCGACCCGTGACCCGTCTGACCTGACCCGTATTCAACCCACCCCGCCCGACAGGTCTACTCGGCAGCATGTATGTAGGAATTGACGAACAGAAGAGGATTTTGTTTTCCTATCCTTTGTCTTCCCAATGTATGTTGTAGGTAAAGATAGAGTCATAGAGAGTTCAATGAAGGATCAATCTGTTAATTAACTTTAAATCGCCCATTCCTTTATTTGTCATATTGTCGGATTATTTTCGGCTGGTAACCAATAGATCACGAATTGGACCTGCATACTCTATCACCCATTTTCTTTATGATGATCTTTTCCATTCTCTACATTGGTAAGCCCTCTTCCTCTCTGTTCTGAAACTCAGACATTTGAGACTTTGCTGCGGACATGACATGAAACGTTCAAAACCCAACTGGATCCCGAAAAGAACAACCAGAACTTGACCCAAGCATTTACCGTAACATTTGATTTGTATCCCAAAAAGATAGCTTCACATTATCTCCCGAAATATTATAATCAAGGCCAATTGTAGGTAAAACATTGAACGGTCACTATGTTTAATAGGTTCCTCTGTGTTAGCAGTACACTCTTCCCTTCTTGGCTAATGCTGTTGCATTGCCAGTAGTGAGCTTTTCGGCTTTCGCCATGGTTTATTAACTCAAATTAGTGACTATCATAATAATGTTCAATATTTTGCTGTATCTAGCATTCAGAAACACTATACTCGGTCTGAACGCTTTAGAGCTAAATAGCTCTGCGCATTAACAATTAATGAGATGATTTTGCTCCCTTTAGTTCGATTTTTGCATATGTCAATTAGTTTAACGAGTAAAGGTACAGAGTTCTGGTAATAGTCGATTATATGTGTGTTCAAAATTTGCCATTCTTAAATTTGATAGGGAGATCCCATGAAGGAAGTATCAATCTGCCAATTAGCAGCAAATATGAAAGGTGAAAATGAAGAGGGAAAACAAAAGATCCCATGGTAAATTAAACCACAAAACTAGCTTCAACATCTTTTTTTCTTTTTTACTAAAAATGTTTTCTTGGCTTTGTTTGATTGCTTGTTGGAAGTTAATATTTTGTTGTGATGTAAATTGTAAGGTCACTTTTCACTTGTTCTAGTACAAGATTGTGAAATTGTATAGAAAAACACCATTGATTCATTTACACTTCTCTATTGTCCTTTTGCATTCCCTCTCATAAGTGTATGTATGCATAACTACACTCCCACATTACACCCCTCGACTCGTAACTTGCATGATTGCATGACTCGGTTCGTAACTTATATAAATATCCTTGTCCTTTCCGGCTTATTCAGCTCATTTCTATTCAGTTCAGCTCGGCTTTACTAAGTTCAGTTCAAGTCAGCCTCTTTCGCATTATAACTAAATAGAATCTTACTAAGTATTTCTTCTTCCTTTTTCGTAGTACAAATTTAGTCATGCATACAATTTGAGCTACTATCACATCAAATGTACACATTACATTACTAAAGTGAAAATTGCTAAATTGATTGAATGTTGCAATAATTGACAGGAAAAGCAAAGGGCAAACCTAACTTCCAAATTGGTGTGTGTTGATAATTTAAGGGAGATGTGGCCATCTCATAAGGGTAACCTCACTTTCCTCTCTTATAATGATAGGACAATTGCATCATTTCAAATAGTTCATCCCATTGTAAACGACCACTATCCATCTAAAGCTGAAGATGGAGGGCAAGTGGGGGTATCCATTTCCCACCCACTGCACTTACATTTTATGAAAGGAACATTATCCGTCTTATCCGTTTTCAGCTTTAGACGGATAATGTCCGTCTAAGGATTTGTGGATTTCAAAAAGGAGGTTTTGTGCACCAATCCCAACTCCTACATTTAACACACCACCACCTTTCTCTAAAACTGACTCTGCTACTGTTTTCCTGACACTTTTTTTTTCTGCATTTTCCTGCATTCTCTTTCCGTACTGTTCCTTTCCCCCTCTCCTTATTTTACTACTACTAGTTTCCATTATTTACTGCCTTCAAATTAATTACTCAAATTTCTTTCTATTGCATGATTTTCTCTTTCTAAACTGTGTTTGTGTTTTATTTCATTGGGATCAACATGAGAACTGCTAATCAGCAAAACCATCAGAACTCTAAAAAAACTGCATCCTTGTTTTCATGTGCATTTTTCAGGCAATGTACTGAATCCCCTTTAAGCCCTACTCCACCCCACCCTTCCCCACCGCACCTCCCACCCACCAACTCCCTTCCGCCGCCTCGCCCGCGGTCGATCCCGTCGAACCATCGTCAGTTGATTTGTCCGCCGCCAGCTTCGGCTTTCCATCATCCTAGTAAACCTTCATCCTCATCCTCTTCCTCGTCCTCCTCCACCTCTCAGAGCTTCACCCAATGGCGGTTTCCCCCAACTTACCACCACCCTACACCGCCTCCTGCGGTGGCTACTCCGGTGCAGGTTGAGGAACCAACTCCGCCATCTGAGCTCATTGAGCTGTACCACATGGCAGAAGTCCATTTCACATCCGGGTCAGACTCCGATCACCTAACCGCCCTCCACGTGTTAGAACGGATCCTGGTCCCGAACCCGCCTTCCGCCACCATCCATAACGGTGCTGTTGTAGTTCCCGAGACGGTGATGAACGGTGTTATACTACATTTGAGGGAGCACCTAGGGGTGAAGCCAGCAACCAAGGTGCTTCTAGCCCTCTGCCTAGCAGATTACAATCGCCAAGTAGCAATCGGGTGCGGTGCGCCCGCGCGTGTGTTGGACGTACTGCCGGACCTGGACGGGTCGGTCGCAGAGCGGGCATTGGCCGCGTTAGACCTGATGTGCACGGTCCCGGACGGTGCAGCTCAGGTTAGGTCTCATGCACTGGCAATACCAATGCTGGTAGAGGTGATGGGGCGTATGGAAGGACGAGGGAGGGAGTACGCGATTAGCGTGCTTGCAGCGGTTTATAGCGGTGGAGACCTGGAGTTGTGGGCGGTGGCACCAGTGGAGGAGGTGGCGCGGGCGGTGATGCTGGCCATGCAGCAAGGGGAATGTAGTGCAAGAGGGATGAGGAAAGGTGCTCAACTTCTGAAGGTTTTACAAGAAAATGGAAGGTTGGATTTAACTCAATAAGATTATGAATAATTATTATTTAAATTATATTTTTAATGATTTTACTGTTTGATTAAGATATGATCTAACGTTTTAGTTGAAATTGGAATATGTTGGATCTATGTATATAGTTATTAAGCGGTTTATATTAGTTTATTTATTATCTGTTGGTGGTTTCTAATTAATTATCTGTCATTAGCAGCTTGGTGATGTTAAACTGTGTTTATAATGCAAAATTTTCAAATTATTTAAGATGGAATATTAGCAATACATTGCGTGTTGATGAAATAATAAAATGTAATAGCCAATAGGGAGTTGGTTGGTCCTGGTGGTCTGGTGGACGTACGTAGTCGAGTATGAATGGTAACATCTCGCTCAATTACTTGGTTTATTGATTCAGATTTCCAACGTGCATATACAATAAGTAGCGTGTACCAAAATTATCAACTTTCAAGTTTCAACAATGTTTTCTTGCTTTTCTCATGCATTTACGGGCCCACTTTCTACCTATATTCATATGCCTCATTTCTAGACCTCTCAAACGGGTTCGGTTATATGGGTCAGGTTGAATATGGGTCAGATCAAATACAAATATAAGAATACGGATCGGAGAAAAGAATGGGTTCACATGAGGCGGGGAAGAATTAAGAGTCGGGTTATTCTTAAATCCTTAATTCCCAATTCAATGTCAATTGTTACACGGAAATACGCAAAGTAATACAAAGAGTCGGAGTAATATAGACTATGATTTTAGACATAATTAACATAAATCACGAGACTGAAGCTTGACATAGTAGTACTAGATAGCACAATGAGCAGGAGAGTGTAGCAGGTTCACATGAGGTGGGGAAGACTAGAAGAGTAGGGTTGGGATTTTAGCAGAGCGAGACATACAAGTGTAGTGAATATCTGTCAGATGTTGGGATCACATTAATTAAACCCAATTTCATCATAACTACTCTTCATTCAACATTTATCAATCACCTTTTACAACGGTTATATCCGTTATAAGCTTGCGACAAGTTAAATATTATCCACATAAATTGATAAAACACAAAATAAAATGCTATGGAGTACTCTTTAGGCACTTTCTTTCTGTTTTATCTATTAACGTGGGTAATATTTAACCCATCGTAAATTTATGACGGATAAAGGGGTCATAAATAAGAATTTGTGTTTATCAATCTCCTACCAAGATTCCCCTCCAATTGCACTTTTAGCCCAATTTCGACTACTCTATCTACCCTTTTGGCTGTTTTTTGTCTACCATTTTTAAATTATTTATTCGTTATTACTCCATTTACCTCAATCATTTGTTTATACTCCCTCCGACAAATGGTAACGTAGGGAAAAAGTGGTTATTTAAGAAAATGTGGAAAAGTGAGGAGTAAAGTAGGAAATTTTGATTGGGGCCACATGGATTTAGGTGGATTAAATATGTAGTTGGTGAGTGGGTGAGTGGGTGGTAAAGTTGTAAATAAGTAGTGGATGTAAGGATAATTTAGTCATTTTTCATGCCAAATATGGTATGTTACTATTGGTGTGGTTCATCCATTTTAAGTAAGTGTTACCATCTGTCTGGATCGGAGGAAGTATTTGCTATATATTCATTAGGTTTTTTTTTATCATAAACTAACT
>VHZZ01004962.1:34677-46112 GCA_009801015.1 Silene noctiflora | reverse complement strand
TTTTTTTTTTTGCTTTCAACTACCTTACATTTCTATTTTTTGTTAACAACTACCAAAAATAAGTTTCAAGCGACTTAAATCGATTTTCCGGTGAAAACCTCACTTTCTCACGTGTGAAGCTCCAAATTTCCCTAATCTATACTTCTTAGTTCTTACCTCTTACCTCTTACCTCTCACTCCCCTCACTTCTCTCATCTCTCACCCTCTTCACTTAATTCTCTTTTTATATTTTATAGTCTGCCCTCTCTTATTCTTCTACTTCTAAAATTTTTAAAAGGGATCGAATGTCTACCTCATCCTCAAACATGGTCANATCTCATAATGAATCAAACGAAGGATCCCCTCAAAAGCTACATGAAGATAGCGATAATAGGACGAGCCGAATTGTTAGATGCTGTTTTGAGATCCTTAGTTTATAAGAAAAGTATTTTTCTTTGGTTTTCATTAGATTTGTTTTCTATTATACGTATTCTTTGTAAGTGCCGCATGATTGTTCTTTTCTGTCAAAAAAAAATAATGAGGCCCCCTAACTTACGGATAACAACAAAAATCTTGGCTTATAAGTCCTTTAATTAATCAACGTATTCCAATCTTAAAGACCAATTTTTTAAATGTTGAAATAGGTAATGCTTTGATGAAGATATCTATCAAGTTGTCGCTTAAGTGTAATTGTTGAATTTCCATTTCACCCTGCAGATCATGCGTGAAGAAAATTTTGGATTGTTATGCTTCGTTCGATCTCCCTTAGTAAAACCTTGATTTGTAGAAACCCGTCTCATGGATCAACCTTAACTTACCATATCTGCTAAGTTGAGTATAATAAATATTGTTTGGTAGAAAAAAGACTCTATCACAAGTTGTATTGCTTTGCTTTCCACTAATCAATTCTATGTCATAATGGCGTAAGGGCATCTTGTTCTCGACATTCTTCAGTTCAGAAGGCTCGATGATTCTTGGGAGTCATATGCCTTATAGATATCGCCAATGATGAACCTCGTATCCAATCTATTGTACTCAACCAACAAGTTGCAGAAAATCGACACTATTATCTTTTTTGAAGTTCAATACTAGGATTATGTAATTTCGTATTTCCTATTGTAATATGTAAGTATGACTTTGAGATTCACGTTGTTGCATAAACTCAGATTTTAAATACCAACGACAAAAACTCAAATTAAGGACAAAAAAACACTACACACATAAACTAATAATAAGATTTGAAATAAATTTTCAACTTAACCATCACCAATTTTGGTTCTTAGGGCAATAGCAATGGTAACATATAAGGAGTTTCATACCATATAAGGAGCTCCTTAACCATTGAGCTAGAAAATAAGGAGTTCCTTATATGAAATGAGTTTCTTAAGTAAGAAACCAGTTTCATACTATGAAAAGAGAGAAAAAGGGGACCCACAAGTAAAGTATGGAACTTTGACCATTGAGGATAAATAAAAAGTTTCATATATGGTGGTGTGTGCTTGTGTGTCAATGAAAATATATTCTATGAAACTACAACCATTGCTACTGCCCTTAGAAGCTACTTGAGGTGAAGGTATCACATTAGTAATTTGCTTAATTATTTTTATTTATTGGTTGGATTTTATTTGTTACTGATAGATGAACCAACTCAACCAAAACCTTAAGGTGATGGTTGAGGCCCAACTATTATAAATATTCCTATCAGTTACTTGTTGTCTTGTATAGTTGTATTATACAGCAAGGATTGAGAAGATGGTGTTTTTTTAGCAATAAGGTGGTGAAAAAAATAAAGTCGATTTGGGAAGAAAATAATAAAGGGCTACCAAAAAAGCCTCGAAATTTCAAGATAAATCTTCCCGGCGTAAAAAACATGGTAAAAATTGAGTCATAAGTCGTCAACACTTTCATTTGATCCAACCCTATTGGAACAATAAAGTCAATATTTAGATATGGTATAACCACCAGTCATAAATTCATAATCACGTATTCATCATTTTTTTTAAGTAATTTCTATTTTTGTGTAATTGTGTGAGACTACAAATATAATGTGGCAATAAAAATTCTTCAAATCAATAAAAATTAGAATTTTATTCTAAACGTAAGAAATTCTCAGATAGAATTGATGTATCACGTGATTCACGTCAGTGTACATCCCAACTAATGATAAAGTTAAAGTTGATAACATTTCTTACTAATAACAAAAGAAAAACACAAGAAATAAAAACGAGTACTTTCATTAACTAACATATAGTCATGTACGATAATGTGATACGTCGAGGATACCGTATAATTTTTCCCTAAATCCTTAACCATAACCCTAACCATGAACCAGCCCAGACTAACATAACTATCCAAACCCAGATGGCCCATGCTCATCATCAATACTCAATACCAAAGATTACAAGTTGAATTATAGGGCAAGCAACTAAGGATTGAGTAAACAAAGAGTGCAGAAAGATGATGAACACCTCATGTTTAATCTGCAGAAGATTATCAAATATTGGATGCAAACTTAAATCTGTATCCTCTCTTCCCAACTTACTCAAATCTCCTGCCTCTGCTTCTCCTATGCGTATTTCAAGGTTTTCCCCTGATTATTTTCTGTTGTTTTTGATGTATTATTGATTTTTTTTAGTGTTTTCACATGAATTTATGACATGGGTCTTGCATTTTATGATGATTAAGTGTTATTAAATGTGATTTGCGTTAATAAATGATGATTAATGGAAGTGAATTTTGTGGGTTTTGATTTGTTAGGAGGTTACCTGTGGAAACAAGCTGCATAATGACAATGTTGCCCCTGCACAGTGCAATTGCATCTGCTAGATTACAGTCTGTGCTTTCTGTCGATTCGCAATCTTGGTGTTTAGTTCCTTTAGGTTTGCTCTCTCTTCTTTTAATTTTAATGTATGTTGCATTGTTGCTTCTTGCAGTTTTTTAAGTCTTCGCCCAATGTATAGTAGTTAAACAAAATCTCGATTTTTACTGCTTGTAGAATCGAGTAAAGATCCTCCCCGTCTCCTAAAAGAAATGGAGGGTCAATTTTCTCTCAATGGTCCGGATTGTATTTTCTTTTAGGAAGTCGAGACGATTCTATTGCTGTAGGAGGATCATATTTGATTGTCTGTCGTAGAAGGTGATTTTATCTTGTCTGGAGGGCGCCTTAGATAAGTTGTGTTTAAATACTAAAGGTTTCACCGATACTCCTCGTTATGGCTTATGTTTTCGATTCCATTGGCAAAACCCGGTTTTGGTGTATGTAGTTGACAATAAAGTAGAAATCTTGGTTGTAATTATAGTTCACACAATAGAATTCAGTTGATAGCATTCGACTAAGGAGTTAAGCAATCTATCATTTTTACGGCACAATGAAACCCGAAGGTTGTAACATTTCAAGAAAAAGAAATTATCTTTCTCTAAGATGAAAATTTTATGTGACTAGGGCATGTGGTAATGGGATTAGAGGAACTGTTGACTATTAAAAATGAAGTAAGATTGTCTTTAATTTGTTCAAGAACTGGAAGCTCCGCCGCTGGGGGGAAGACTGAGGGAGGAATTGGGATGGGTTATAACTTATAAGGTGTGATGTTTTTTTGGCTAATTCTCAGCCGCTAGATTGAACTGTACACTCCAGTTCACAAACTGGAGAGGATCCTAATTCAGCAAAAACAAATGCATACACCTGAGGATATGTTATATTTGGGTTTTCATCACATCTAGTTTAGTATGGGTTCGAGCCGTGTAAGACTACAAAGAAAGCAAACCTCTTTTTCCTAAGCTTAACAATGCTGTATATGGAGTTTGGTGATATGTTTGTAAGACAGTTGATATGCTGTATTTGTTTGGCCCTTGGTACTGCTGGTGTTTTGTCAAAGTTAATACTATGTATGTCGTTGGAAGTTCGATTATTGGTTTCACTATCTAGTTAAGTCTTGTTTTGAACTGGGCTTGTCGGGATTTCTGCCCATTATTCTCCTTAAACGAGAACTTTATTGTTTAATTCAATTACAGAGGAAATCAAATATTATTCCTTAAACAAAAAGCTAATTTGTATATGATGGTATAGTCATATATGGAGAATGTATTTTAATCAATGTATGTAAAATTAGCAATCGTAGAAGGTAAAGAGTTTCTTTATCAAAGATGATTTGAAGGTAAGAGTATTAAGGAGTTTGTGCCGTACACAAGTCATTTCTCACACTAGGCATTTTTGCTGTTCTTTATTATACTTTGTACTTGTAAAAGTTTGTTCATTGTATGAAAGTCTTATTAAGCCATTAAGGTGAAACGAGAACATTGTTCCTACTTTGACCTATACAATATGTGTCACCTATATGCTTGTATATGCGAGCAATCATTGTCGAAGAGGAGCACTCTGAAAGTCTGAAGTCTTACTGTTTCAAAGGCATAGCCACCTTTTTTTTTCATTTTAAAGGCAAATTAGACAAATTTTCTGACAAGGATTATGTCGCAAACTGAGGACACGGTAATGTCACGTCTTCAAAACATACATTATGCTATATGCTTCATATACCATTTATGTCCTTTACTTTTGTCATGGAAGCCTTGCTTTATCCATCCACTAGAAGTGGTATTGAATTGCTAAATGTTGTCTAAGGACTCCATATTTGTATCCTTGAGTATCATGTCGGACATATGTATGGCCGTCCAAATTGAAGAGGCTAAGTAACGATGTAACATAGCTCAGGCCTCAGGGACTCTGCTTAGTCAGCTCCCTTGCTATATCAACATTTTATTACCCAAGGAGGGCCAAGGCTGAAGCCTGCTACGTAACGACTCGTGTCTTTCTTTTGTGGTGAAATAATGTTCATCCTTCTGCTATTCTGATGATTACCCAATTTTTGGCTTAGATATTTGGAGCACTGGACTATAAATTCTCCTCTTTTTTTTTTGTTTATTCAAAAAAAAAAAAACCGAAATTGATATTTTACAAACCGCTGAAATTATCTTGTGGTTTTGGTGTTGCAGGAATGTCAATGCCTTTATGACAACATCTCCATCCAAAATTCAACCAGTATTCGGGAGTTTGTTTTTGTTTAAAAAACAATCAACATGGTTCTAATTCGGTGGTTTGAATCCACATTGTATGTCTTTTTTTCTGGATCATAGTATAGAGAAGATGTCGCTTGATATTGGGAACCCTTGACTTTGATCTGTCGAGTGTCGACTCTTTCGAGGGGAAATGACAAGTAATTTTGTTTTTACTAGTGAGCTTTAGATGACTTTCAAATGTTCCTGATTATCGAGTTGTTTCAGTCTGCATAATCATTAATTAACCTTAATGCATTGCGCTATTGAGTCGTCTATGGAAACGTGCTACATTGAATAAGAAGTTACTGGGTTGTGCCTTGCTGCAATATTCCCATAAGAGGTGGCGAGTGGCGACACAAAAGACATCCTTGAGCAGAAAAGCTTGTTGTCCATAAACTAGTTTAAATCTTGGCAAAATTCTTAAATAATTTCCGTCTCCCTTAGATTGATGCTTCATAGGTGGCCAGTATGATGATACAATGTAGGTCTGGCTTGAAGAAAAACGTCGAGATGTGCCATCCCTCTTTCCTCCCTCTCTCATTTTCCCTCCCTTTTCCCCGCATTCTTTTATACCCAAGCAATAGCAAGTCTCTACACATTATACTACTGACGAAACTATGATTGCATAAAAGTATAATTAAGTCGTCCCTTGCTAAAACTAAATTTGTTTAGAGCCAAAACTGAAGCGGAAGGCTCAACCTATCCAGGTTTCTTTTGTATAAAACGAGTCACAAGGATAACTTTTGTGCTTCACATATCAAAAATCAAGATGACGGGATATTTGCACTTAGCCTCTTCCTTTCGCCATCAAGATGACAGCGTGTTAACACATTAGCCGCTTCCTTTTGCACTACGATTTTAAAGATGAGATTCACAGGTGTTTCTAACCAGACAAAAGTTTGCGTTTACAAGATTGACATTTGCTACATTTTTACCAAGGCAGGAAAAGGAAAAGCGTAATCCTGAATTCCTGATGCAAAATGCTTAGCCTGTAAGCTCTTTTACGGCTCCTCTTCACGAATTCTATACTTCAGAGGCACTATCTAGCTCTATTATAGACTTCTAGTAACACAAAATCCAACATCAATGGGTTATCACCAGGTCCGACCCAACTTGTTAGCAGCATTCATCTGTATATGATCCATGTATATTAGGAGTGAAGTAAGAGCTCGGAAATACTTGTTTCTGGATCTTGAAGGAAACTATAGTCAGATGTTTGAAATTCTAACGGTCAAAGTCTTTGCCGGCTTTGACTGAAACTGGTACGAGGTATTTCTTCGTATTCGTCACGTTCATCATCTTCTTCATCGGATGATAAAAGGGACGAACCCATCCATGTCTTGAACCCTTCATTGACACGTCTCTCAACATCGGGTGTGAATTCAGTGGGGTTTGCTTCCAACATCTCCAAACCAAGATTTCTTCCAGAGAAATTCCCTTCATCGAGAATGCTAGCAGCTCTCCTTCTCAAAAATATTGCAGTGGCCCCATATAAAATGACTAGCCCCCATGAAGCAACCTCATAGCACCAAAACAAAGGCAAGGAGCAATTGCTACCTAGTGTGAGAAGACTCGAACCTAGGAAAAGTGCAAGAAGACCAAAGATGATTGCAAAGACCATGTTAAGGATGGAAAGACAGCGCACCCCACCTGTGAATCAGAAATTAAATGTTACTGTATTTATTATAGCTTGAAAGCTAAATCTCCTATAAACTATATGAGATGGATGTATGCATATAAGTATACTAGAAGGGTTCATGGTTTGGTTGCATTCATACACTCGTAACACTGAATCTCCAAACATGAAACACCAACATTCTAACTCATACCATGGGACTCCATAGGAGAAAGGATTAATCATTTCTAACAAGGAAACGTGATGTTGGAAAATTTAGGCTTAAGATTCTAAAATGGAAGCCAAGACCATTTAACTTCTAATGATGTAATGCTTCCTTTTTATAGTTTTAAGCATCAAACACAAAATAATACTGGGTTCCAATATGTTCATCTACACTTACAAACCCCATTTGCTTACAATGATTAAAACAAGATAAATATTCATATCAATGCAAGGTAATAAGGCTAACATAAATATGACTTGGATATGCATTAAATCTGAAACTTTTTTTGTTACAGAATATATCTTTCACAATAATCCATATTGTTCATGACATGGAAACTTTTCTTTAATAGCCAAACAAAAGATAAGAGATTCAAGAATTAAATTATCTTAATTTCCTATAGCTTATTGCACATGACATCAGGGTATGAAGGTGACCCATTTACCCCTCTTTCTTCCATGTTAGCAAAAAAGGAAAACGATTTAGAAGGAACAATATCAATGTGAAGTCTAGAAATCCCTTTTAACGCCTTAATATGTTATTAATTGCGAATGTCCAAGTATGTGACATGCATCATCAAGTGCAAGTAGGTCAACTGAAACCATGTGAAATTAACATACCCCTCTTTGAAGCACAGAAGTTGTTCTCAACAACCTTCAAGCATCCATGTCTTTGTGGTGCAGAATAAGCAACCATAATTCCTACAGCAAGAAAATTTAGAAATGTCAGAAGTGAAATTCACAACAATATGACCCAACATGCAAAACAGAAAAAGGGCTTCTTTGCTGTAGTTCTTGTTGTTGCAGACAGAGAAATACACAATAGTGACTACGAAGTAGCATCTATGAATTGCAGAACAACAGTATCTATAAATCGGGACAAACAGGAGGAAACAGTACATATCAGCTACAATATCCCTATGAAATAGTGCAACAACAAAAACATCTATTTTTACATTTCATGACTATTTTGTGTTCATGAAAATTTAGGTCTACCAGTCCTTGTTTACCTTCTACCTTATTGTGACCCGGGGAACTCTTTGCCGTAACATAAGCATTTGGAAAACGGTTCGCTCATAGATATTTTGGTTCGAACGCATTTGTCAAAACGCAGTTAATAGAAATAACATTCACACCTCAATTTTTACTTGATCCAACTACCATACGCTTCTGTCTTAGAAATATAATCCGTGAACAGAAGACAGCTAGAAGTTCAAGGTAGAACTAGCAGTTCACTGTACAGATTTCTGATCAACAAAAACCTTAATTGCTCACAAACCAGCGCACACTATTCCATGGTGCGACGCTTATAGGTGTTGGATTGATAGCTTTCCCCATAACGTTGTAGAAGCTGCGTTATTTGATATAAATGAAATGGATTAACCCTTCGGGGTTTCTTCTTCTTAAAAAAAAACCTCAATTGCTCAAATTTAGCAGCAATATCCAATTATTACCGTAAAAAGCAATCACTTCCCAAAGATTAACGAACTCAAATGTGCCAAACATTAACCTAATTCCTAATAATATGCCCCAGGGAAACCCAACATGGTGTTAATTAGTAGGCCTACGTATGTCAGAGACTCAGAGTTCTAATAACAGCGTTCTAAAAGGATATGGAACAGAAGAACGGTCAAGTAGAACTCTGGTGACAATACTTCAGCCTTTAATTCTAAGTAAATAATACAAAGGTCGAAACAGAAGCGACAAACCGATAGAATAAACAGGGGTAAAAGGCCGTGATTCTATCTAATCCTTCCCCTGCCATAGATAACTCAAAGTTTGTCAACTCCTATCCAAAAGCCAAAACTCATAGCACATGTGAAATTATTAAACCTATAATACTTCATGGCCAAGGATCAGCATCCCAGTCAAGATCTTCTCCGAATACTAAACAGCTACCAACATATTTGTCAACTATCTACTCAAAAGTTCGTGTCTCAAATACTGATCACAGAATAGCACCATGCGTGTGTTAAATACCCACACATGATCGCTAGTTGATCATCTCAATGATACTCCGTAATGCAATGCAAACTACGAACCTAACTGGTTCTCCACATAAACTCAACCATTCAGGCTTAACAAATGATTTCCCTAAATAGTAAGACCTCACACTATCAATTCTCTCACTGAATATAACATCTCACACAAAATCGCAATTATCAATATATCAAAAGAGGGACTCCTACTGTCTTATTTTGTTTAGCTCAGTAATTCCCAAATAAACCCGTACACTTTCGCCACAATGTGAATTGAATTTACGAATTAAACTCCTATTGTCACCTCTTATCGGTGGATGACGATTGATAATTGTAAACTCCTATTAACAATACACCTAATTACACAAACTAACTACTCCCTCCGTCCCGGTCATTTGTTGTCCTTTTCCATTTTGGGGTGTCTCAGTCATTTGTTGTCCTTTCTATTTTAGGATTACATTTGATGAGTAATTTGATTTTTCACCTTCAATTTAGTCCACTTGTCATATTATAATTGGCTCCCTCCTTTTTCCTTGGTCTTTGTGCCAAAACCAAAGGACAACAAATGACCGGGACGGAGGGAGTATAATTTAACAGAAAGACGGCATAAGAAATTCCTAAATCGGAATATAATAGAACATTCTTATGCAACAATGAATCAAACAACAATGCACCATGATATCTCCAGCATTATCAATTTATCAGCACTGTTGCATCAAATTCAATGACACCGCATCGAAATCTCACAAATTCAGCTGAAAAAACGCAGACTACATCTTCGAAAAACACAACAAACTCAACAAGAAAATAAAAAACAAGATCAAAGAAAGGCAAAAATAAGAACAAATCTGACTAACCTGCAACAAGATAAACCGACGAAGCAAAAAACAAGATCAAAGAAGGCATAAACAACACCATATAATAGTAATCAACAGTTTCCTGATCAGTTAGATAGAAAGCGCCAGGAATCGGATCAAAATCGCCGGAATTCGAACTCGAACTAGCATTAACAATCGACAACGGCTGAAGGCGATGATCATAACAAAAAGGACGATTACCAGAATCACCAGGAAACATAATCTTCAAACTAATTAAAGTCGAAATTACGATCGAAAGAGATAAAATACACACAAATCCAACGCAAATTGGACGTTTAAGCTTCAACCATGCCTTATCTTCATCTCGCAAGTTTTGATACTCGTGTTTCGGCATGAACGCTTGTCGAAGTGCATCGCCGATCACTTCCATGGCGGAAGAAGTAGGTTTTCGCCAGTGAAATGGGGGAAAATGATTGATGAGGTTTTCAGAAATTGGAAACCCTAACAATGGCGGAAAACGAGGAGAGAGAATTGTTGTGTATGAATCGGAAACGTGATGGGCGTGACTGTGGGAGTCGTCTGGTGAGGTTTTGCGTCGGGAATGTTTGTTTTGTTGGTGGTGTTGATTAATCGAGTAATCATGTTTTGAAAATGATCAAGTGCCTTTGTGATTAGTTAGTTGGAGTTTCGTGGTTGAAGGAATTGTTTTACAAGTTTTGGAAATCTACTTGGAAACACTTGCGCATGGTTAATGTTTCTTATGTCATCTTTCTATTAAATTTAATGAGAGACCGTCTCTTAGGAGTAGGGGTGTTAACGAGCCGAGCTGAGCCCGAGCTTGATCTTACTCAGGTTGTGCTCAAGAACCAAAACTCGAGCTCGAGCCGATCTCAAGCTTACCCGAGTTTGAAAAAAATATGCTCGTTATAAAGCTTGCGAGTTTTAACGCGAGCTCGAGCCCAAATCGAGCTTATATAACATTGTTTATTTTTTTATTTATTTTCTTTCCATATTTTCAATAACAAGGTTCGAAGGTTATTTGTAAAAGTATTTGGCAAATTAGCGAGTCATTTAATATGTATGGTACATAAATATAATCATGATAAAATTTTCTTAGAAATATGAGCAATATTTTATGTAATCACACAAGTTCGAGCCACTCGCGAGCTTTTCGATCCGAGCGAGCCTTTGCTCGGCTTGACTCGTTAAGCTCTCGAGCCGATCTCGAGCCCGAGCCGAGCTTTGACCGAGCTTTAACCGAGCCAATCTCGAGTAGCTCGCGAGCTGTCTCGTCTCATTAACACCTCTACTTAGGAGTATTAATAAAGGGGAAAGTAGCAAATCACCCCCAAATGTTTACCTTTATGTGCATTTCACCCCATAAATTTCAATAAGTGTAAATTAACCCCACAACTTTAACTATTGGTGCATTTTAATTCTATTTTTAAATTTTGTAATATTAAAATATGAAAATTAATTTAACCTAACTAAAACAAAATTATACAACCATATACATTATATCTTATTTTTTAAAAGTCATTTTGACCCTTCGTATTACTACATGCCTCCCTTCCACCATCATCTTCATCACCTACCTTCAATCGTCGCACACCTAAAATTAGTACAAAATCACCATCAACCACCCAGAAGTATGAACTTTTTGCTTAAATGGGGCTCAAACCCAAAGTATTTAACAAAATAGGGCGGGTTTTAAACTATTTACCAAAAATGGGTCCACGTCAGCATTTCCGTATTTTTTTTTTTTTT
>VHZZ01004960.1:19331-42566 GCA_009801015.1 Silene noctiflora | reverse complement strand
ACATAACATGTTCGGTACGATTAATAATCAGAAATTCAGAATTAACTAATTCCACGGCTACAACCAAAACGGAAAAAAGTGTTGAGCATTCCATGAAAATTGCATTATTGTCATGTTGTACTTTGAATATAATAGTAGATGAGTACCATTGAATCATTTGATCTTGAAATCCTTCATCAGTAGCATCAGCCGGACATTCAAAACCTTTATAAGGATAAGGATATTGGAACCGTTTCAACACCGCCAATGCTTTGAGAGGTCCTGCAAGGTTTCAAATTGATCCATTTATATTGACCAAATTATGTATATGAGATCCTTATCATTGATAGTGTCATAAGTTAATAATGTAGTAATACTGAGTTACTACACACATTAGGGTAAATGTTATACTAAAAAACCATTATGTTATATAAATTACCAATTTTTTTTTTCAATGGTGCAGGTGCTCACCACTTACGGCCCTATTGAAGTTGATTTAACCAAGCGAATGCTAATATGAAATAGCTTCTTTATACTGTTGTGATCAGGCTGTTCCCGTTAAATGTTGACATTTGACACAGTGTTTCAATAATGATGTCGTTAAGGGGGTGGGAAGGATATTTTAAGACATTTTGTTTTGAAGTCGAAGGACTGGATATTGGAAGTCGATGGAAGTTTTTTCTTTGACGATTGAAAGTCTATATAAAAGATTATGCCTAAGGCTCACGACTTAGAATATGAGTGAGATTTATACTGGTATGGTAATGAATATTGTTATCCAAGTAGTTGATTTGGCCATAATTATTGGCGAATTTATTAGTAGAATTATTTCGTTTATGGATACTTCAGGTTGTAAAGCAGGAAATAAATTAAATGCCCAAGATTCTAGTCTAAACCGATGCGTAATTTTAGGAAGAATAAATTTGAGATATAAGATACTGACATTTAGTTAGTTCGTCCTACCTGGAATAAGCACAAATGAATCATATATTATTTACTTGCCTTATTTGACGTAAATTAATGAGTTGTGGCATTTTTTATGTATTGATTTGAATTGATTAATTATTTATTAAAAATTTAAAGTTTACTATTAAAAATCATGAACAATTAACAGCCAAAGTACCGAGGATGTGACACGTGGCAAACAATTAGGCTACCGGCTTCAGCTTTAATATAATATATGAATATGATAGAAGGCGGTGAAGAAGACCATGGAAAATGAAAATTTCCAGATCTCCTTTTTCTTAGAAATTGAGAGAGTATTCTCTCTCAAGTTTCTCTCTCAAACAGCTTTGATAAGTCTCATAGTTTTTCAATTGGCATGTTGATTTACTCACTGCCCGTAACAAGCAATCTTATGTTACACTAAATACATATATTATCAAAGTTGGCTGGTGTGAGTGGTAAGGGCTCTCATCTCTTAAACAAGTGGTCAGGGGTTCGATTCCTGACTCTTGCGAATGAAAAGGCCAAACTTGGGAGGGGTCAACCCATTAAATTGCTTTCAGTACCCTGAAGGAGATTGCCCCAGCTGTCGGTAGTAGGATACTACCTTTAAAGATTATCCGGGTCTTGAATGTAATCGAAGATGCTCATCAAATCCACAAGCTCCTCCTCTATTTCCGGTTTCACGGCAAGAAAAAAATAACAAACAAGTTAGTAATTAATTATTTCGTACTCTGGATAAATCACATAAATAAGTCATTAAAAATATGGGGTGTTACACTTATGGGAGTGCAATAGACAACCTGAACTGATGTTGTTCTACTCCACATCACCCAGAGTTTAAACCTCCTGAACAACAAATTTCTACGCAACAATAGACAAACCCTTCAAATGTACACAAACCTCATAAAAATTTACTTCATGAAACACACTATACCCCACAATAAAAAACACAAACCTATATACAATATTGTAACCTCACACTTGTCCAACAATAAAGAGCCTCTAAAATAGCAGATAAATCATCCTAAGAGCATCCACATTGAAGAGTATATATTCTTCCTCTTATTTTCTCTCTTTCCCATTATCTTTTTGACAACTCACGCTCTCTCTCATCCAACTCATTTTCCACTATCTACATCCTCCTATTTTTCTTCTAATTTTTTTTCCACATCATCGAGGATTTATCTACTTCCTCTTTCATATTTTAATTATTTTTTAATAAAGGTTGATATGATAATGATATAAAATAAAAATCACATGCAATAATTTCATTGGGGAGTGGACACAAGAGCTTCCTCTTTCGAAGAGGATGTTAAAAAGAAAAAAAAGTGTTAAGATGATGCACCATCCTCTTCAATGTGGGTGCTCTAAAATAGCCCCCGGCGCAAATGACTTGTTTGCCAGGTCTAGAACTGGCCTTGAGTATCTTCCATTGTTGCGGTATTTGTCAAGTTATCTGTGTGTGAAGTCTGAAGTATCTTCACTAAGAGAACAATGCTAAACCCCGCCAAACTCAAATCCCCTCATCTCTCTATCCCCAAACACATCTTCAAACCCTTCACTTCCTCCACCACATCTTCTTCTTCTTCTTCTTCTTCTTCTTCTTCAGAATACAAGCAATGGTCAGGCCTCCAACAATGGAGATCCAACCCAATTGACCACAATCGGATATGGGGCCCAATTGGTCCACGACCTCCATTAAACCCTCAAACTCTTCAAATCTCAATTGATTCTTGTTCATCTTTGTCCCAACTTGCTGCTTTGGTCCTTTCCACAACTGACCCTCTTTCTAAATCACAACTTTCTCACTTTGCTTATTCCAAATGGCGCTCTGGGGACATTTCCATTGGGGTTTTCGACGCCCCATCTCGACCCGCGCGCCCCGCTAAGCCTCAGCTTGTATGTTTTATTCTATCCATATCCATATCCAATCATTAGATGTTTGTTCAGGAATTGTGGCTTGAACAGCCTCCTAATTATTGGAATTTATGTATTACATACCCTTCTTTCGTTCCACCATTAATCAAGTAATGACAGCTTAGACCGTTCTCTTCTTCTCATTTCCGCTATCCAAATGAGGGTTAAGGTGATTGTGGCTTTGATAGTGTGGGGATTAGGAATGTAGCAATACTGGATACTCCCTCCGTCCCGACATTTGTTTACTTGTTCCCTAGGGTGTCTCATCCATTTGTTTACCTTTCTATATTACGAAGTTTTTTTATGGGTAATTTGGTCGTACACCTCCATTATGGACCACGTGTCATCTACTAACAACCACCACAAATGGTCCCTCCTCTTTCCTTGTTTTTTGTGCCAAAACCAAAGGTAAACAAATAACCATGACGAGGGAGTATATTTGTTCAACTTTCACTAGGAGGCTCATACCACCTTAATTTGATAAGCATTAGAAAGTCTAGGACAACCTTTCTTGTATCATTCTGAATTATGTTGCCAGTTGAGTCTAAATGAAGGAAGGCCAAAACTTTATATCATATTCTTGGCGCCTCGTGAAATTATCTTTATTTGAGCTATTAGTATTGCCGATCATCAGGCTCATGGTTTCTAATTATTATTGATGATTGGTTGTCTTCCTTTATACTATCTTTAACTATTATCCGTGTTACCAATGTTTTTAAATGAAGGTTTCTCCAAGGGAAATCCCAGCTGTTAAAGAATCTGGCTTGCCTCTCAATGCTTATCTGCTTCATAATTTAGCTCATGTGGAACTTAATGCTATTGACTTGGCCTGGGACACTGTTGTCCGCTTTTCTCCCTACTTGGAGATTCTTGGTGAGGGTTTCTTTGCTGATTTTGCGCATGTTGCTGATGACGAAAGTCGCCATTTTGCTTGGTGCTCACAGAGATTGTCAGAGCTTGGATTTAGGTGCTGACTACTTTTCATGTCTTCTTTGACATGATTGAATTTTTTTGCAACTGTTAATTCAGGTCATGGATTTTACATTTGACTTTTAATTTTCCATTCTCCCTGTGAGAAGCTATGGAGACATGCCGGCTCATAATTTACTGTGGAGAGAGTGCGAAAAGTCATCCGACAATGTAGCTGCACGTTTAGCAACAATTCCACTTGTCCAGGTTCTCTTCAATGCTGCTTTACCATATAGTTTTTACTTTGATGCAGGTTCTTGATCTTGCTAGAGAACATATAATTTCATCGTATCGGCTCGATGTCTGAATTTTCAGCACAAGACCCTTGGATCCCATGTCCCTTTATCATATCTCGTCTTATAAAATTCTCACATTTCTGCTAATGTGTTTGCTGGGTGATGTACCATTTATGTAAGGTTGGTGCAGTTTTACCTCAATTATAGTTTTGTTTCTCTTGTGTATGAAGAGTACTCTGTAAATACTCTTACTGGTAGCATTAAATTCCAAGAAGGATGTTTTATGCATCCTAAGAAAGAAATCGGGAGTTTATTCATGGACAACCCAGTAAGGGAAGTAGGAAATCTGTTCGTAGACAGTATAGATTTCAGATGAGTATAGAGAAAGTTAAGACTCCAAGTCTCTTTATGACAAGCTCTTAGCCAATCTATAGAGATTGAGTATTAAGAAGTTCTACTTAATATCTCCCTTTCTTCTAACCTTTGACGGTTCTCATCTCACTTATTCTCTTTGGTTTTGGTTACATGCTCCTATATTTAACTGTCATGTTTAGTGAAGATGGTCTTAAAATCTTCCTCATTTTCACTTCAGCTACCTATATATTAATGTCGTATCACTTCTTTGACAAATTAATTACTCAATTGTGTTAGTCGATTTTCCTACATTCGCAATGAGCTCTATGTTGATTTTTGTAATCTTTGTTCTCTCATTTTTGTTGATATGACTCCTATAGTTTTTATCTTGTGTTAGGCTATAAATATGCCACATCTTTATCAGTCTTGAGTCTTCACTAACCCTCAGTGGCGGATTTATAGGGGGTGATGGGGGTGAACCCTCACCCCCATTGTTGAAGCCAAATTAAACAGCAAGCCCAGCCTCTCCGACTTCCTCCTCTTTGATTAGTTGAATCCTATTTCAATACTTCATCTWCCCCAAATTCCAATTTTTCGTCTCCATCAAACAACTGTCACTACTGTCAACACTTGCCATTGTCGTCTCTAATTTTCCRTCTTCATCAAGGTATGTAGTATATTGGTGATTTGTTTGGGAATTTGTATTATATGATGTATACTGGTGATTTGGGTTTGGGAATTTACATTATATGATGTAGTATATTGGCGATTGGCGAATATGGTGATTTGTTTGGAAACTTACCGTAACAAGCTTAACGTTTTGGCTCTTGTGCAATAATTTGTGTCGTAATTTGAAATTTTACTAATACAAATTCTAGAATAAGACGATTTCACCCCATGAGACGATTCTTTTCTATAAAATTTTATTCATTTATAAGGTGTAATTGGTATATAAATAAACCATCTTACAATATGAGACCGTCTCACACGATAATTACCAACTAATACTAAAGCCTACTGGGTTGAAAAGTTAGAAATTTTTAATTGTTTAATAGTTTTCAACGTGGGGGAATTGATGATTTACTAAACCGTTTCACACAATAATTAATGATATCCTAATGAACAGTCTTACAATGGGTAATTTTTCTTTATGATAACTTGGGAATTGATGAAGTTCTAATAGTTTTCAACGTGAGAGAAACCGTCGTATTTTATTTCCCTCACGCCCTAAGCGTAAATTGTATTTTGAGTTATTCGTGTAATGATATTTTGCTGGTACTTTTTTTGGTATAAATTTTATTAAGCACCCCCATTCAAAAAATCCTAGATTCGCCATTGGTTACTAACCCTTCTTTCCTATTGTGTACGTAGGAGGCCAGGGGACTTGATGCAGGACCAAGGCTAGTTAAGAAGATGATGGGTTTTGGAGATAAACGGACATCAGAAATCGTGTCTAGGATATCGGAGGAGGAAGTTGCGCATGTTGCTGTTGGAGTTTACTGGTTCTTCTCAGTATGTCAAAAGATGGGTCGCGTCCCTTGCTCAACTTTCAAAGGTATTGAGTATTGACCTGGTTATTCACAATTTCAGGAGCATATGCATGCATGTGGTTACTTCGACTCTTCACTTTAGTGCCTTACCCTTGTCGGACACCACACCTGAGGATATGGATTGAAATCTCTTCACGGTTGAACATTTCTCCTATTAAATACATAAAGGGAGGCCAGTGTTGCAGAAGTGAAGGAAGAAACTTATAATGAAGCATTTAGTATGTTATCATAAACTTTGTCTCAAACATCTCTCTAATTCAATTTTAAAAACCAAAAATATTTGGGATTTCAAATTAATTTTGGCTTTGAAATGTGATCCCATGCCCGTTTCTTCTATTCGGGACAGAGTCCCTGTTACGTACTTTCAGGCATGACAAGTCCAACATTCGGATATGGTATCTTTATTCTTTATCCGACACCCTTTACCAAGTTTTAGGTAACATAGGTCATGTTGCATATACAATTGTCTTTGTATAACGCATGTTATCATAATGCAGACTTACTAAAGGAGTATGATCTGGTATTGAAAGGACCTTTCAATCATTCAGCACGAGATGAAGCTGGACTACCTCGTCATTGGTAAGCAACTTATCCCTTCTGAATGATATTTAGCTTGGTACATCTGAGACCACTTATGGCACCACAGGCTAGGGCCATTAACGTACTGGGATAATGTTGTGATCCATCCAGAAATAGTTGTCTTGCATTGTTAAACATGGGTACAGTTTGAGTCATTCGACCCTCTTTGCCTCCCCTTTTTTAGGCTCTGTGTTGTTATAGGCTTACTAATCTGGGTTCTTCTTTAAGACCATCTAGGATGATTGTCCTTGTCTGCTTGACTTGTCTACCCAATCATGGTGAAAGAATCAGTACCAATATATAAGAGAATGTTGCTTCTATATGGCCACACTTGTTTGGTTACAAATACTGTGACTGTCATTTTGTCCCGGAGAATTGCTGTGTCTCTGGAAACCCGTGTCAGGGTGTGAAAATGATCTCAGTTTGAGTTTGGAGTTGCATAGTAAAATACTTGCTAACAAATGCGGGGGTTTCAATTAACACTAAAACTTAAGGAGCGACATATAATTTGTAGGTACGATCCAGTAAGTGTCGATGCTCAAAGCAAAGAGCAGCTTTCCGAGGTTTGTTATGCCGCTTTTGGATACACATAAGTTCACGCACGCACTGTATTTTTCTTTTTACTTAAATGATCCATCAGTTCATAATCAATGGCAGGTATACGACAGGCTCGCTCATGTTATTGCCATGGAGACTGAAAATGCTAGTTCCAGCACCCGTCCTACGTGATGTAAATTATGATTATTAAATATTGATACACGGTTTTAGAAGATGACTTACGAAGGTCATATTCTCATCATCTTTCGAGTGTCGACCCATGCTTCCATAGCAAGTGATCAACGCTTGATAACATCCTTTGATAACATCCCCTAGGACATAGCTAGTTTTGTAAAGAAAAATATATGCATATACAAATGTAATGTGTTACCTTATCATGGGTTTGGCTAGGGTCATTATTGGTCCAGGCTATCGGATGTGGTTACTGTTACAGATTAATGTTGTCTTTCGACTCTAATGGTTTAAAATGTGAGTCGCTGAGTAAGAAATTTACTCATTTTTATCATAAAAGACCCTCGCTCATTTTTAGATCGTGTACAACAGCCACGACCTCACCCTCCGGACTGTAACTGATCAGTGATCACAAGTAAACCATACTAAAACTTTTTAAAAAGAATCAACACAATAATTTGATCCAATTCAATAAACTCTAACCTACTTTGCTATTTGTTGTCAAAACAAACTATTAAATGTCAGATGAGATCATGTTTTGTTGAAATGAATGAAAATTACGCCCCTCAAAAGCGAGTCTAGAGATTTCTTTGAAAGAAATGGAAAGAAATCAACCGAAAAGGGCAGTATAGAGAAGTAGGTTCCAAGTATCAGGCAAACCAGGCAAACACCAATGACTACAATCTCTGCCCTTCTGTAAGCCACTATATACTGATGGGTGTGCATCTTTCCTGTACTCTGATAGCATTGTTATATCAAGCCAGTATACTGGCTTCTTCATCCTTCTCAATACTCTCTCCACGACCATCCATGCTAATGGCATACCGCCCGGGTATCTCGTCCCTGAAAATGGCTCTGTCTCGCTCGAGCATGTACTGGTCGGTTCGTTCCAATCGCTTCCCCTGCATTTTTAACTTTCAAAGTCACCCTTGTATGTTTTCAGTGAAGATGGAGACATGATTTGATCGACTTGGGGGGGAAAACTGATTTTTAACTTGAAATTCATCTTTATCATTGTCTTGAGGCAATGACATGACGGGTCTAACCTTGGCCCCTTTACCATTTTACACTCATGAAAGAGGCTTAGGTCACACCCATAAAGAGGAAAGTGAACTCATTGTGTCTACACACTCACATCTAAATAAACCACATAATAGAAGCTCTTAACAAGTCCCAAAATTCAAGTCTAATTCCCATAATTTTTTTGTCAAACAGCACTCGGCACTCGCCCCCTTAATTAATTTGTCATGATCCGCCACCATAACTCTAATTTCCTAGTAATCAAGTTAGCTAACATGGACTAGCCATGCCCGATGCCTCGATAGCAAAATTCAAGCTTGGCCCCTTCGTTTATTTGTCAAGATTAGTAATGGCTATGAAATATTAAGTTCACCCCGTCTTTACTAGTTAATTTGGCTGACATGGATCACTATTAATTATAGATTGAAAAAAAAAAAAAAAAAAAAAAAAAAACTTACACATAGTGTGAAGGGGAAATGCCCACAAAAAAGACTTTAGTCTTAGCAGGATTGACGTTGTAATTGATCCATCTAGCCCAAGTAGTTAGTCCTTTATAATATGCAATCATACGATTCATATCTTTATACAATTTGTTTCCATCTTGGATATAGTCCCACCTGCACCACAATTTCCTGTCAGATTGATTGCCCTTTTATACTTTATCAAAATCAATTTACCATCATTTGTCAATTTTGTTGTCCTGTGCTCACTTGCATGTCATAATGATTCAACATGTTCTTTGTAGAAAATTTGGGAAAGCTACCTGATTAGGAGGAATCTCTTTCTACAATCTAAAACGATGCACCATTTTTTATTTAAGACCGTCTTAACTTAAAATGGCTGAAACGAGAAACTTACGGCTGGTTTCGACCAGTGTGGGTCCACCAATGCCAAGAATTGAAAACCAACATGTCCATTCCTTTCCAAGCGTTACCATTTCTTATGGAATCGATCTTCAAAACACGCCCAACCTTGTCATTCACAAGGTCTACTAGATATGGTGTCCGATATAACATCAGTGTTACTCCATATTCCTGACCATTTCATACATTTGCCAAATATTTATTTCATCAACAGGCCGATTTAAAATTACAGAGCTAAAAGAACAAAGATAATACATTCGCAGCTGATGTATATGAAACTCAGAAACGCAGATGTAAAGTCAGATCCTGCCCAAGTTTAATTCACGACTCGAAGCAGTTTACCAATAAACTTTGATAGTTTTGAGTAAGTTTTGTTTAAGATTCATGTAAATCTTGTTTCATGACTACCAATAATCTCCATCGGTAGAATAGTCAAGTACTGACATGTTTAGGTGAAACCTGAGATCTTACACGTGATTCTTCTTTACTAACAAGTATATTTTGGTGTGTATATTCAATTCTCTACAATCACTCCCATATTTCGTGGTCCATTCAATCCCAAGCAAAATTCAATTCGTAACGTCACCTTGTTACGTCCTTATATCTTTTAAAATCAATTTCTCATCATGGTGAATTTCTTTATTAAAGAATTGGGTTTATGTTTACTAATGTTACATACAAATATTGTTTATAACATTACAATCAATCGACATTTGACATTTCGTCGTCTACAAATATATTTATATATACGATTATTCTTTTCTCAAAGTAGATTGTGATTTGTGAAATTTCTCTTAAAATATTATTTTTGGAAATTATGATAAAAATATCTTATGCAAATGATGAAACTTACGCCGATAATACTTTCATATTATTTTGGGTCATGGGTCGGTTTGACTCCGTTCATGACGGAGTCGGGTTGAGACAATTATATTGCTATAGGTTATGAATTTAACGTTGGGTCGGGTTGGAATTACAGTTAACCCATTTTTCAAGTTCTATCAAATTAAATTTGGACATTTCAGTCGATTTCCTCAAATCTAATTTACCAATTCTCATTGAAGACGGATACTTTTCGTCACAAGCTGAAGACGGGCCAAATGTGACCATTTAAGATGAAATTATGACCATCTTAATGTCAAACAGTTATAACGCACCCAAAAAAATGACAAACTGTTATAGGTTAGAAAGTTGTTCTAGTAACTTTTTATCTAAAAATGGTTACATTTTCGTCTTAAATATATCAAATTTTACTTAATTTTAAACTTGTGACGAAATATTACCCGTTTTCAGCAAAACTTTTATTTAGTCAAATCCGCTTTTGCGAGCTCCAACTAATGCATAATCAAGGGAAAATGCACGCATGATCATAAATTCAAAGTTTCAAACAAAACCAAGAAAATGAGAGCTTTAAAGGCAATGAATTGGTGGCCCAGCTGCACGATTGAATGCTTGTTACCCCACTAAAAATTTTGAAAAATATTACTCCCTCCGTCCCGGTCATTTGTTGTCCTTTGGTTTTGGCACAAAGACCAAGGAAAGAGGAGGGAGCCAATTATAACATGACAAGTGGACTAAATTGAAGGTGAAAAATCAAATTACTCATCAAATACAATCCTAAAATAGAAAGGACAACAAATGACTGAGACACCCCAAAATGGAAAAGGACAACAAATGATCGGGACGGAGGGAGTACATACCGAGTATGAAATAAGTGATTGATTTTCTTTTGAGACAACTTTGATGATTTTCTTTTTAACAATTCGGCGTTATATTTTTTATTCCATACGTTCAAGTTTTCAACCGATTATTTACCATTCTTCAATTAAGAAGAAAGCAAGGCATTGATTGGTGTATGTCCTTTTTTTTTTTTTTTTTTTTTTTTTTTTTTTTTCAAAGGAGTCATAAAGACAATATAATATTAGTCCACGGTAGATCCTTGGTAAATACTAGTGTAGTAAGTAGTAACAATAACAAGTTTTTTGAGCCAATATTACTTAATTTCTTATTCATGTTGTTTGGTCGTATTAGATCCCCATCAATTAGGTTTACCACTTACTAATTTTAATCCCGTGCAAAAAAATGCGTGGGTTGACTTTTAGATAACATACGAAATATGTTAGTTAGTACGATAATTAGACATCACATTCAGAAATAATAATTGAATGAAATGATGTTAAATAATTCAAGGCAAGTTTGTGGTGGGGCCAACTTTAGAAAATGAAAAAAATTCTATTAAACCAGGGACCAATCAGAAGTCTTTAAATGACTTAGCTTTAATAGTAAGGAGATACTGCATGATAATTGGTTGTCACTTGTAGGATTGACATTTTACTTTAGAGAGAAGTAAAGAGTTGAGTTAGCTGAGCTAGCTCAAGTGGTAAGAGCTCTCTTAACCTAACCATGAAGTTGGGGGTTCGATTCTCACTCGCGTCATAAGTGCGCTCATTTGAACCAAAAAAAGAAAACTTTGGAGAGAAGTAAGAGATTTTTTTATTGCTAGTACACAACAAGTAAAAATAAGAAAAGATTACCTGAAAAGTGAGAGAAGTAAGAACACCTTCTCTAATGAATGAAGTCTTAGAATAAGGAACCCAAGAATGAACCATACAAGCCAAGGACTCCCATTGGTTCATACTCAGTGAATCTCCTACAAACATTATCTTTTTTCCTCTCCATTTCCGAAGAAAATACAAGCCATTAAACCTGCATTTTATCCATCTTACTGTTTTCACTTCAGTAATCAAAAAATATATTTAAATTCTACTCTTTCTTTCTGTCTCATTCATTTATTTATTTACCTTTGACAGACAAATGAGGCCGCAGGGAGTATAAAGATAAAACTAAAATATGCATATATTTAAAATAAAATAAAATAAAATAAGGAAAATGTACCTGGGTAAATTACAGTAAAAGGGCTGCCACCGAAATTTCTGATAATATTTATCAGGTCTGGTTTGACAGTTGAATTCAGAAGCAATAAATGAGCAGCTTGAAGAATCATAAAGAGGGTAAGAAGAATCAAATACCCATTTTCCTTGAAAAATGTTGCATTTACTTGAAAATTCTGATAATTTTCTAGAATTAGAGGTTAAATTTAAAGGGTCATTTCCTTCAATTAGGTTGAATAAGGGTTTTGCAGCAATTTGTTGCAGTGCAATTGGAATTGTTAATAGAAACAGAGAGTTGAAGAAGAGGGTTTTTAATAGAAGCCTCCTCATTTGGACACTATGTTCAAGAAAGAACAAAAAGCCAAGAAATGTGCTTCAATTTGTTTTTTTGCCTACAACTTATAGGTGTCAGTGTGTCACTTGTGAGCCTGATAGAGCGTGGGGTTTTAGTTGGGTCTTTTTCTTACTTAGGCTATATTTATACGGTAATTATTCTGTGGGACGGCTCTATACGGTAAAAGGATAGATCATTTCTCAGCAATAAATAAAAATATTTTTTGTAAACATCAATTGTTCACAGTATAAGACTGCTCTATTTTATCAACTTTACACTTTAGATTTATCAACTCACTTATAAAATCATTGAGGATCATTTTATAAATTTGAACAATGCAGAAGTAGTTATTTCTCGTGACGACAACATTATTCTAAACATTTCAAATGGTATTTTTGACACATTTACAAAATTCTTGTTTTAAGGCAGAGTTGCTACTGTGCCTAACGTCTACTTCCTCCCTTCAAAGTCACTCTATCACTTTGCTTTTTCACATTTATCAACGCGTGTTTTAAGCGGTAAATATAGCTATGTATTTGCAAAAATTATAAAGTTAGATGTTTTGAATGTACTCATAAGACCAGTTCACGGACTATATAACCGGATGTACAATGCTATTGTACATCCAAGGTTATTTTAGTCTTTTTTTCTATTAATTTTGCAAGTGAAGAAAAAAGGAAAAACAAAATAACTAATCTAATTTCCAATCCAATTCCCCTTCTCTCTTTACCTGCTCCCATATTTCTCTAACTCCTTTCCATCTTCCTCCATCACCCGGTTAATGAATCTCATCTTCTTCCTTAAATTATTATATCAACCATTATTATATCTCTCTTTATTCAATTAGAATCAATAAGAATTTAATCAATTTTTACCATCAACGATGGACGAATCTTTGATGGCGGATGAAACATTATTTATAATAATCAATGGAACATGAAACTTTGAAGGAGCATGACACTTCAATAGAAACTGAAATATTTACCTCCGAATCAATGGTTTTGGAAAGATAATTACATATTACGCCTCCCTGTCAAGCTAATTTTTTAAGCTCATATCTTTTTATATTATATAACTCGTATTGTTTCCGTATTCTACACTCTATTGTATTTACTTAACATATTTGTCAATTAGCTCATATTGTTTGAATCATCAGACGAATTGTTTTATTTTTAAAGAATTTCAGCGTCTTTATTAATTAGCTCATTTTCTCTTTCATTAGCCCGAGTAGTTTTATTTATAACTCGACTTATTAATTCACTTTCTCATCTTGTGAATTGTTTTATTTTTGTAGAATTTCAGCGTATTTGTGAATTAGCTCATTTTCTCATACATTAGCTATATTAGTTTTGTATATAGCTCGTGTTCTTTTTACATTAGCTCATATTTTATCTTAATAGCTCGTATTCTTATGTGCTAGTATTTTCAAGTTCATGATCATCTTAAGCTCGTATTTTTTTTTTACATTACCTCATATTCGTATTTTAATAACTCGTATTCTTATATACGTATTTTTGAGTCCTTGATCTTCTTAATATTACATTAGCTCATATTTTTATATGTTTGAATTTTGTAGCTCGTATTCTTTTCATAATAGCTGGTATTTTTAAGCGCTTAATATATCATCAAAATTTAACATCTCAGAAATCTGGTTCAATATTTTTAGCTCGAGAAGTGTGTCGTTCAGCAGAATATTGTTATATTCATTTTCCCTCCTTGGCGATGATGCCAATTATTGCTTCCCTTCAACCATCTTAGAATCAAAATTAGGGGAAAGTGAGGTTTTAAGTTGATGATACGTAGATTTTTATTTTTCTTTTTATTGGACTATAGATAGTTAATTATAGATTATATGGCCTGATGTTTAATGTTTTTATACATCTGGTTTAAGATCTCACATGAATATATTTTCATTTATATATAGAAAAGAAATTGAAATTGAATGGTCATTTCTAAATAATGTACAAAATAGAAAGTGATGAAATGGACTTGAATAGAGAAAGTATAAGTTAAGACCGGAGGTGACATCTAGTTTACTTCAGATTTAATTCTATTTCCACAACCTCATTTCTTCCTCGGCCACCACTTTTAACATAAGTTCAGCAATTCCACCCCATTCTTGCCAATTTTGTGAACCCTCTCCGACGAGCTCTTTAAAGGCCTCCCACGTTTGACAGTGACCACCACCACCACCACCTCTAGGCTCTAACACCTACCTCTTTCTCAATTTGTAGAACCCGAATTTTTCAATTGAGTTGTATGGTTGTAACATGGGCTCTCGAGCTCTAACATTGTATAGTACTGCAACATTTTTTACTACCCAAAAAAAAATAGATGAAAGGTCATAAACGAGTTCCTTTTCTTTAGTTCTTTCAAGGTACAGTCACTATCCTCAGAATCCAGGACATACCACACACCGCGACACTTTTACAAGTTTAAGTTAATATTACCATACTACCAAACCACAGTGACAATATAACATTGAGTAAGATTAGAGCTTCTTGTCAGTTATTTAAGCAGCTTCTGCAAATCCAACTCTAAGATTTCCATAGTCAAACACTGTGTGATATCGGCCCATGAATATGTCTCCCAAAATCCTGCACCACAAACAACCATGCCCCAAAATCAAAATTATTGAAAAACCGCAACATGAAAACAAGTTTCTTATTCTCAACAGGTCCATATGAAGTCGACAATGAATTGTGTCCCGATGACTATTTTAAAAACTAAAGGTCTATACAGTGTGCACTGTGCACAATGGGATTGGACAAAAAAATGTTCAAATCTGTTGTCCCAGTGGATCACAGGTAATACAACAATATTACCCCAGCGCCTCGTGGGCTCCCGCAAAATTGTAAGGTAAGAGGGGTCTGATGTACACAACCCTTAATGCACAAAGATCAATTTCTTTGTGGTGTTAGAAAACCCCTAATACTAAAGGGTAGATTCGCCATTGATTTTGAGAAGCTCAATCAACTTTAAATAACCAGAAGATAAATAAAGCAACAATGGAAGCACAATGTTAAGTCCCATCAATCAAGGTGTGAATTGTATCCTCAACAACAAAACCCAATGAAAGAAAGCCAAGAAAAAAGCCGATGGGTAAAGATTTACCAGAGGGGTCCACGAGGAGGGGGCACGTCTAAAGCTGAGAATCCACTGATGCACTGTGCAGCGTCTCCCTCACCCACTTTGAGAATGTACTGTAAAGAGATTACAGCAGTTCAGAGTTAAATAGAGAAAGAACGCAAGTGCAAAGAAATAGAAAGGGCATCAAGAATGACATGGGTAAAAACGTCATGAAGCAATCATCATGAGTTACATTCAAGCACGCAGAGAACATGAATGCGTCGGGTCATTTAACAGCTCAAAATGTTTGGTGTGTTTCAGCATGTTTTCTACAATTATCCATCCGATGGAAGCCAGTCAAGTGACAATAGAAACTTAGAAAGTGATGATGAGCAAGATTAGACAATAATGGAGAAACTTGATATATACTCGCTCTTCCAAAAGAATAATTTTCCATCAAGGTTTTTTCCCAAAAAAATTATCAATCTCTATAGTAGGTTTAAAATGGCAATATTATTCTCCCATTTTAAATTATAAGGGTCAATATTCTTTGGTTTTGAATTACGATTAAATAAAGCAAAATGGTTCACTAAAATCTCAACTGGATGCTCTTCTTTTCTTCAAGTAGAATGCAATGTTCGATTCAATTTTCATTGTATCATCCAAAAATAGCCTCTCTATTAAGGTTGCATACATCGATTTAGCCCGACATGCTCCCTATAGATAACCTTCACAAACTCAAAAGTGACCTACTTTTCTTGAACACAGAAAAGTAGACTTCACTAATTTTTTTAAATCCCCTATCTACTAAAAGAATAGGTGATCTCTCATTTTTTCCCTCCAAAAAGCATCTTCCTAAATAAGGAAGCTAAGTACAATTAAATGTATTCATTAAATAAGGAAACTAATAATTATATTTTATTTCATTAAATTATTATCTTTTCATTAAAATTAAATTAAATTATATTATTTTCACTAAAATCAAAACTATAATATCTTAATTAAAATATAAATAAAATTTATACAAAACTGTAAATCGGCTATTATTACTTTCGTGACAAAAAAAAATATTAAGAGAATTTACAAATTGAAATCATTAGTTTTGTGGTATAAAAAAAATATTTTTTTATAATATATTTCAGCACATCACTCAATTCTCTCGAGTAATTATCAGTTACAACCTTTTTTTCTCAAAGCAAAATACTATGATGAGAAATATGAACAATTAATAAGATACTGCTATTATATAAGTAATTTATTAAAAATAAAAGAAACTCTAAATACCGTGCATTTATTGCACGGGGTCTAAACTAGGTATACAGTAATTGATAAATTTTAAAGAGTAAAAAACCATGATCCCGACAGGGGGGCTAGTTCCCAAGAGTATAATGTATAACTTCATTCACTTACATGCTCAGGTTCAAGATCAAAAGTCTTTCCAGCTATGGTGAAGGAAATTGGTGGCAATGAAGAAAGACGGCTACAGTCAACAGCTGATTGTCCCATTGGACTAGGAAGTCGATCACAGAGCTGCATTTACAACTACATGCATAAGCTCACAATAAAAATAAAATAAAAATTTTGAGCCACTAATAAAGTCTAGGCAATTCACCTCATTGGCATAATCAAAAATGCGCTCAACTGTCTCATTTTGTTTCAGCTGGTTTTTCATCCAAACCACTGACATCTCACAAGCAGTGCACATAGCGTCATGGAATCCACCAGACGACTTGCCAGCATTCATATCAACCACACTTTCTATACCCATACTACATAGAAATTACACAACCTTATCAAACTCATTTCTATACTTCATCAAATACATGTACAAAGGCTACAATGCTACATCATGAAAATTTTACTTTGACAGCAAGTTACAAAATAGAACACAAATCTTACCTGACACCTTGCTTTCCAACAAAGGAGCAAAGACCAATTTGGGAACAAATCTTCTGTGGTTGAACCTATATAAGATCGCTCAACAGCGTTATGTTGCGATGTACACAAAATACACTAAGAAAGGCTATAATAGTACTGACTACTGAGTACATCACTTGAACCTATTACTAGAAAGACATTGACACATACAAAAGGAAGCAGCAGACTATGGGAACATACCTCTGACTGAAGCAATTCTAGGATTTGCTCCCCATATTGTGAGACAACAGTCTTGCATTCCATACTTGCAACCCCAGTGGCGCCAATGACATGATTAATTTGAGCAACCACAGCCTATAGCAATGAAAATAATAAGTTGTCAATAATTATGAATCATGAAATATCTTTATCTTTGTCCATAGGTTACTTTTAATAAAAGGGAAAAAGCATTCATGATTGATATCAATGAAATTATGTCTATTATTTTGGTGACAGGCTTTAGGTGGGAATTTGGAAGAAATGTTTAGAAAAGGTGGGAGTTATGAAAAAAAAAATTAGAAAAGGTGGGAGTTTTTAAAATAAAGTATAGAAAAGCGGAAAGTTATGAATTAACTCAAGAAAATATACAAAAGATATTTCTCTTATTAATGGCCTACTAGTCTCGTTCCTGTAACCCCCAAACAAAGTTCACGTCAGCTACACCAAGATTTATTTGTAATCAAGGCTTGGTTGTTATTCTTGCATACAAATATCAGTATCTACTATGCCTTCTTTTATTTTCGCAAGGCTCTCGATCTATACCGAAAAAATCTTACGGACAAGAATTCATGCAAATTGCAAACCCAATATCAAACAGGTGCAAATTCATGGCACAGAAGCAATTAGATGCATATATATACTTTACAGGGAGTTGAATAAATCTTAGCAAAAAAACTAGCATATCATTGTCGTAGCCTCGTAGGCATGTACAGGAAATGGTCAATAAAAAAAAATCACCAATGTCAAATTCTTCATGAGAAAGACACAATTAAAATCAAGAATGTTACCCAAAAAAGAAACAAAATAATTATTAGAACTTCAGGAAAGGAGAAAACGGATGTGGCGGGAAAAGAAGAGCAAGTCATTGTTGAAAATTGAAGTATAACCCACATGTGAGTATCCCACATTTCTTGGAGAAGAGAGATTGTAACACTTTATAAAACAAGGGGGCTATTCCTCCTATTGCAAATTGGTTTTACAATGGAACTTCCCTTGTGTTTGTCAAGTGGTTCGTCCCTCTTCCGTTCGGGTAAAGCCCTGGCCCGTTTTTATGTTCTAACAATCATATTGATGACCACAAATAAACACATAAAATCTTGCTCATTAAGAAAAAGGATGTACCGTAGGGCCAGCCAACAAAGAAGTCCCAGAATCAGCTATTGCAGAGCATCCACCAGCACAGAAGCCTGAAACGTCATTATGTTTTTAAATAAGCTAACTTTAGCAAACAGCACAGATGAGCAGTGCATAAAAAGCTAAAAAGTACGATATGAGCAATGAGCCACTTCTAAACCATAGCATACCAGTTGTTTGGCCATCAACTAAGACATCTTCCACATCAAACTGCATTGTTCACATAAAAAAAAATGTTGTAAAGCTCAAATTGAATTAAACTACCATGTAACTAGTGTATTATCCGTATTCTGGTAAGAAGAGCTACCTGCCAATAACCTTTATGAGACACAGGAACCCATGTGTGATTCCCCTTGTAATGATCTGGGTCCACCCCGCCAAAAACAATTTCACCACCTAATTCCTCATCAACATTACGGTTAAGCCAGAAGGAAAAAACAGGCTCTTTCACAAGACCTTGTTTCACCATATTGTACCTAGCCAAAAAAAAAAAAAAAAAAAAACTATTACTACATATTTATCTAGCAATAATATCATTTTTTAAAGAACACGAGGAATTGCTAGAATATTTAAGACATTCCTATAATAGGAAAACCCTGTAAAAAGGTCCAAGGAAACAGGAACAACTAGCTTACCAGACTGGAACTGCGTTACCAACAGAGATTTCTTCAAATCCAAGCCCAAGTATACCATCGAATTTTGCAGCCACGAATGTAATACTAGGCTCTCTTGTTGCTTCGATAAAATCCTGGTCAACAAATACCAGAGCACTGTAAGATTTTGAAAGTAGCAGAAAATAGCCGTCATTTAATCTATTTATGACTACCTGATTCTCAACAACAAGATCACCTAGTGTAATATGATCTTGACTGAAGTACCCTGAAATGGACCCTGTGCCATAATGAATCTCCGCCTTTTTTCCTGCATCAAGTAATCAATAGAAGACTAAATGAAGGCTCAGTTGTAGAAAAATTATAAATCACTTTTGTTTGGGATAAAATTAATTATCTCGAGCACACAGATTCCAAAATAGGTAAATCACAAAGCCATGCAAAATATCAATCTTTTCTTTTACCAGAATTAGGTGATTTATAGACTGGATTTGAAGCATAAAGAGGGAACCACAATCTTCTCAGATCACACAGCATGTCAAGCAACAGAAGAACTTCAAAGTTTAACATTGTTGATGTCATATAGTGAAAGGACAATGTCGTGCAGACGTGCAGTCCACAAGCAGCTGACATGTCCCATTATTTGGAACAACAAACCATAAAAACTGGCGATGTAAATGTCACCGACTTTTATCATTTAAGAGAGACCAGAAGACCAGAAGAAGCAACGTAATCCGTTGAGCTATGTAACCCCTGAAAATTGTATTTCCCATCCCATACCTCCTTAGCAATAAAATGAAAGCAACATCCCCTTGACACAGCATAACTATCTATTCTAGTTAACTCTATATTTATCAGTCCTATATATCTGCAGTTCACGTAGTAAGTTCAGCAAAATAATGACCGCTGTTCTCTGAAATTTTTTATCGGTGCAATTTCACTTGCATGAAATTTATCTAATTTTTTTTTGCAGTGTACTACACAGCTGTTCATTACAATTGCAAGATCTCTCCCATTCTTCAAACCGCATATACATATGCAAGCAACAGCAAAATTACAGAAAGGTCAGCGAGACTTGACCTAGGGACCTACGGAAGCTATAGATAAGCTTTTTATCTAAAAACTCATAGCCTGCAGGACAGAAGCGTGCTATTACTAGGATCAGAAGTCACATTATCAATATACGTAATTCAGATACTATCCATACAGGATATGCAGGATATGAATTATGAAACCTAGTGTGTGATATAGCTCTTATTGACCTCTAGCAAGCCTGGTTATATCGGGTTTGGGTTCAGCTACTTTGTCATCAAGTTATTACCAGATTCATTAGAGCTCATCTACTTGGATCAATATTTCATGTTCGGGCTACCATTTGGTCGAATTATTTTGTAGTTAGTGAAAGTTATTTATTAAGTTGAATCCACTGTCAACGTCAACTGACCCATCATCAAGCTTCATTTCTTTTATGGTCAATAACTGAGCCATGTCACAGACTTACTCGTCTTCTTGGTTCAAGTTTGAATGGTGTCAAACATGGTTTAGACCGTTATCGTTTCGCAATCAGGCCCGACCCAAATTCATCTTTGATGGGATTCCGGGTTTCATAGGCCAGTATCAGCCAGTTCTGGTTGTGTTTGGCTTTTCCAGCCATAACAACATTACCCATCTACAGAACTGTACTAACTAGTACTCCCTCCGTCCCGGTCATTTGTTGTCCTTTGGTTTTGGCACAAAGACCAAGGAAATAGGAGGGAGCCAATTATAAGATGACAAGTGGATTAAATTGAATGTGAAAGATCAAATTACTCATCAAATGCAATCTAAAAATAGAAAGGACAACAATTCATTGAGACACCCCAAAATGGAAAAGGACAACAAATGACCGGGACGGAGGGAGTAATTACTAATAACATTACCAAATCATCAGATATGTGTCCAGTGGTTTTTTTCACCCGCCCAACAAAGTTCATATGACATGTACAGTAAAAAAAAAGTCTCAGAATTGTGTTGTGCCCTTTCTTCAGTTTAATATCAACATAATATTTGACAAAAACATCAGATGAAAAAGGTCGATAACCACAGTAAGAGGTCCTTTCACTACCGAAAACAGGATAGGAAGTGAAAATAAAGAGTAGAAGCTCATTTCAAGAAACAAGGAGCAGGGACAAACCATTTTTACAGTACGAGGTAGATCGCCTGGCATTGTACTTGTGGTGTAGTAGGCAAGCAATCTACATGGTATTTGGTGACAGATGTATCAGAAACCAAACATGAAAACATTATATAATGATCTTAAGTTTGACACCATCCGATTACAGCGAATAGTCATAGTACTCACAGAAAGATAACATTTGGAGGATGGGATCCAGAGATTGGAGCTTCCTGTGTCAAATATAACAGTAAACTTCTGCGGAGGAGTGCCAACTCCAATCTCACCAAAGTACTGAGCTCCCATAAAATTCTTGAGCGCAACAATATCAGTTTCAGCCTCAATTCCCAACAAGAGTGACTTCTCACCAGATCGATACTGCGAAGAAAATCTGTTGAGTTGGTCGAGCTTCTTCTTTTTCAAACCAACTCTGAACAAGCCATCATCTGACGCAGATAATCCTAGAGGCGATACGAGGAGCAAAAGTAGAAAAGAAAGAGTAACGGTTGGAAATATAGTGACCATCCTGCAAACCCTATAGCCATTGAATAACATTACCTATTTAAACCCAAAGATGTCTAATCTAACTAAAGAAGATAAACAATGGAGGTGACCGATATAAAACTACTCGCACCACCGTCCCGGTCATTTGTTTACATATTCCATTTTGGATGTCTAGATCAATTGTTTACCTTTCTGTTTTAGGTGCTGGGCACTTTGATCCTTCACTTGTCATCTAATAATTGGTCCCCTCCTCTTTCGTTGGTGTCAACACCAAAGGTAAATAAATAACCCGGACGGAAGTATGAATTAGAGTAAATGGATAACTAAAATTATGAAAGTCAACGCAATATAATTGATGTGCAACAATTAGAGGATGATCAGGATCAATATGATCAAACCTAAACAAATAGGGAATACTCCGTATTCAACTAATTACAGAAAAATGCTTGTATCCTTAACGGCTTAACTCTTATAATATTCTATTTGATGGATTGCCATTAGGGATAACGGGGATGGTTATCCGGAGCACACAAGAATTTTTCTTAATTAGGAGAATATGAAGATCAAATTAGGACAATATAAGCGAGGGGAAAAGAAAGAAGCACCTGAGCCGGTGAGTGAAAAGACGTTGGAGAAATTAATGACGACAAGAAAAGAGAGGAAAATTGGAGAAAGAGGTTAGTGAAAAAGAGTGTGATGGGTTTTTGGCTTCTTCTTCTCTTTTAATATTACGGATTACGGAGTTGCGTGTTTGTTGGGATTATGATTTGATACTTGTTTATTTGTTGCGTGGCCTTATCTTATAGGTTTATAGAGTATCAAATCTTAAATTAAACTAGTTGGACACTAGTGTGTTGTTATAGGACAATTAATTTAGTTTTAATGCTAGATTTTATGTTTAATTATTTGTTTACATGTGATAAAAATCTCATTTTCAAAAGATAACACTTTGTTAATAAAAAGAGTTGTTAGGCTTAATATATATTTGTATGTTATTGTTGTAAGTGACGCATACCGTTAATACAAACTCTTATAAGAACTCTCTAAGACAATATTTGATAGACTCCAAAATTGTTTGGATTGATACTAGGTTCAATGATACTCTTATGATGTTGGACAATTCAACTATTTATGCGTAGTATATTCATCATACTTACATTATTTTTCAATGTGGGACAAATTTATGAACTAAAAATTAGGACTGAGCAAAACCGTATACCCGATAAGGTTTTGAAAACCGTATCGGGTACCCGGTTTTTT
>VHZZ01004959.1:73882-88042 GCA_009801015.1 Silene noctiflora | reverse complement strand
TAGTCAAAGGTCCTAGAAGGGCGGGTATTACATTAACAACTAATTTAAATATCAATTTGCATGTATGAACCGAATTTCCTAGACGACTTTTATTTTATTGTTTGCTTTTATATTTTTACTTCGTATTAATCAATCAATCAAAACCCCCATAAATCGTGACCTTCCAAGATAAAGTTCACCCCATTACAACTAATTAGCAACCACCGCGCTCTCCGTAGATTCGACTCCTAAATACTACATTTATTTGTTGTACCTAGGGTAATTTATTTTTGCAAAGGTTAGCGATGACCTATCAGGTGGCAATTGGATCAGTCGGTTCAGATTTGGGTAAAGTCAGGTTATATTGGGTAGGGGTCATATTGAGTCAGCTTACCCTTGCGGGTCGGGTCGGATCCAGATCATTATCAGGTAGAGTCATTTCGGGTCAAATGATGTATCAGGTCGGGTTTGGGTTGGGTCATTACCGGGTATGGTTACTTTATCACATTACTTTAATTTTTGACCAATAAATTTAGTTTTTAACTATTATTTGGTTTAATTACTTCATTATTAAGTCAAACATATCAATCTAAACAAAAAATCACTTTTATTTTCATCAATATTACGCTTAATAATTATCGGGTCGTCAATTTAATCGAGTCAGTATCGGATCAGGTCAATAGAGGGTCGGGTTTGGGCCGGGTCGGGTCACTGATCATCGGGTCATGTCGGGTTACGGGTCGTCATCGAATCGGTTCGGATTCAGATCATTATCCGGTAGAGTCATTTCGGGTCAAATGATGTATCGGGTCGGGTTTGGGTTGGGTCATTACTGGACATGGTTACTTTATCACATTACTTCAATTTGACAATTAAATTTAGTTTTTAACCATTATTTGGTTTAGTTACTTTATTATTAAGTCAAACATATCAATCTAAGCACAAAATCACTTTTATTTTCATCAATATTAAGCTTAATAATTATCGGGTCATCAATTTAATCGGGTCAGTATAGGATCGGGTCAATATAGGGTTGGGTCTGGGTCGGATCGGTTCACTGATTATCGGGCCATGTCGGGTTATGGGTTGGGTTGATTTCGGGTTGCAATATTCCTGGGTTCTGTCGGGTCAGGTCATACTTGCTAACTCTACTCTATATTATACTTATATAAAGCGCTCAAATAATTATTCCATAGTAGAAAAGTACAAAGACGTAAGATTCTTGATATCACCCGATAACACCATCCATTTTATTTTGGGGAAGTGATAGGGCGCCACCGGGCGGTACCAAAACTCGGCGCCACCCTAATAAAATATTGATAAAATCACAAAACAAAATCTTTATTTTCAGATTAGCGCCAAAATTTAAARGGATAGGAGTGTAATTTGCACTAACCAAAATTGGGGCAAGCTAACAAAAACAACAATTATGATTTATGAAYTCAATGTTTAAAATAAACAAAAAAGAATGTGGATGAATTATGCTCGTATAACAACGCCATATATCTGCTAGGTGGAGTATCATCCATGGGAATGATCGTCTTTCTCTTTTTTTTTTTCGCATAATAAATCTATGTTAAAAACATTTTTCAATCGAATTTGATCTTAGTTAATTCATTCGCTTTTCTGATGTTAAATTGATTAGCCTTCTTTAGTTAAAAGTGAATTAGGTTAATTTCATTTAATCTGCTTATCAGCCGTGAACAATTTATATAGGGTGAGGTTGGTGTTGATAAACAACTTAAAATGTAGAAAAGGGAAATAAAAAATTCCGGATTTACCCTTTATTATCAATTAATTTGAAATTTAAAAGTTAGAAGAGGAAAATAAAAAATACCTAACTAATTTACGATTATGCCCCGGGTGGCACCCAAATTGAGTAGCACCCGGTAACGCCATCTTATTTTCCTTTATTTTGGGTATATTAATTAGGTTTGAAAAAATCCTAATATTTGAAGCACTCATTGGCCAAGTGAAGAGGCCAAAACATGATAAGAAATTAAGAAGCACACAACCTATCCAAGCTTACCACAAGACCTTAAAGCCATAATAAAGGACATTTGATTTTCCGTCATCAACTCATCACTCACCACTCGCGCGGCTTTTCCCTTCGTTTAAAGGTTCCTTCCGTAATTTCCCCTTTCACGCTATAAAACGTCGAAAAACAAATTCATCAATCTCTATTATTAATTCCCCCTTTTTTTTCCAATCTTCTCAATAATTGATTGAATCGTTCGACTTTTTCCTCGATTTCGATTGAATTCATCAATGGCTTCGCAAATTATGCGTCGAATTCTGCAAAAACAATCGAGTTTTGTAACGAACCCTAATTTCCGACAACTTTCTTCGTCGACCACGCCCATTACCGCTACTCTATTTCCTGGTGATGGTATTGGACCTGAGATCGCTGAATCTGTTAAACAGGTTAAAAATTTGCACTCTTACCGTCTCGGTCATTTGTTTATTTATTGCGAGGTTTATTTTAATAAAAGATAAACAAATTATTGGGACGGTTTCATAATACTTGTTATATGTTTGTTTGTGTAAGAGAATTTTGACATCATGTTATTCTTTGTGGATTGTTGTGTTCAATTATGCGTAATAGATTGCTGTAATTATGATGAATTGAGTTATTTTTTAGTATTGGCGATAGAATCAATCATAAATTGGAAATTTAGAAGGGCGACTTAGTAATGCAGTAGAGCAACTTTAAAATAATCGAATATTTGAGATAGAAGTTTCGTATTATGGTTGTTTAGTGGACGGCAGTCTTCCTGTTAGCATTCCTGGTCCGCCATTGAGGGTAAGGTTGCGTATATTTGGACCTCCTATGCGGATATTTTACCGGGTGTCTTGCCTTAGAAATTGTAATTCATTATATGCACGAGCGTGTTGTTGTCGCAATTGTTGCAGATTCTGTCTCAAGTAGTATTCATGAGGTTTATATGGTAAATGTTTAATGCGTAACTGAATGCAATTTCTATTTTGGAACACTAATAGGAAAGTCAAACTGAGAACGTTCGTTAGAACGAGGTAGAAAGCTTATAAAGCTGTTTATAGCTTTCGTGCCGAGAATCACATTCCAAATATTTTGCCAAGCAGAAATGCGTTCTTACATTAGACGTGAAAGAGCTTTTTTTGTGTCAGAGTGAAAACGAATTATGGAATAAACCAAAATGGGGTTGTGCACAGTTGTTTTTGTTGGGCACAGTACTATGAAAATAGGCATCTTGAACTTTTTCAGAAAACGGGGATACATGAGCTCAGCAAGTATCACATATCAACACTTAATAAGTTCGATTTTCTGCAGTCGGAAATTATATGCTGAAAATTAAGCAGTGCAATATCAATAATATTCCGCAAGCGAGTATATGGCACCAAAACACTTTGTGGATATTAGGATTCTGGATCAGATGTAGAAAAATTTGCTTTTTGTGGATTGTACGCTTGGAGATTATTAAGTTTATCGTCTGTTGCATGTACTATGCTACAGATCCTGATTTGGGAACCAAATTAGTCTTTGATTATGCTAAAGGTGTTCAGAGAAATGTTCTATTGTACTATCATTGCTATCTGATGAGCCATCTGAAGCTATTTTCCTTTAAATTCTGGAATGTTCAAAGTTTATCTCTGTCACATTTTTGTGATAAATCTAGAAAGTAGCAGCTTTTATGGAAGTAGCTATTCAATATAAGAGTAACTTGAGTTCAACTTGCAATAGATGATGCCGCACATATACTTAAAAGATAGAAACCTTGTAATGTAGGACCCCAACTGCAGCTCTGTGGCAGGCTGATAGCGTCTCTACATTTTGAACATCTTTGGATCTTACTTTGTGAGTGCAGTAAGGGAAGGAATTAGATGAATCTTGAATAACATTTCTACTGCTTGCCTCAATGCAGATCTATAGAGTAGCGGAGGTACCGATTGTATGGGAGGAGCACTTTGTTGGGACGGAAATAGACCCTAAAACTCAAAGCTTTCTCACTGAGGCAAGTCTTGATTCACTACGCCGAAATAAGGTTGGTCTAAAAGGCCCTATGGCTACACCGATTGGGAAGGGTCATCGCTCTCTGAACCTTACTCTAAGGAAAGAACTTAATTTGTATGCCAATGTCAGACCATGCTTCAGTTTGCCTGGCTATAAGACCAGATATGATGATGTTGATCTCGTCACTATCCGTGAAAACACTGAAGGTGAATACAGTGGACTCGAACACCAAGTATGTAGTCTGCTTTTGAATATCATTACATTTATCATGGTTTGTATTTGGTTCTATTTGCTTATGATACCCATGGATTTAGGTGGTTAGGGGTGTGGTTGAGAGCCTCAAGATCATTACTCGTCAAGCGAGTTTAAGGGTTGCAGAGTACGCCTTTCAGTATGCAAGGGCTCATGGAAGACAAAGGGTGTCTGCAATACACAAAGCCAATATCATGCAGAAAACCGATGGTCTATTTTTGAAGGTTTATCATGACTGTTTACACAGCCTTTTTCATTTCCTTGCTTTTTTTTTCTGGTTGGTTTACTAATGCGATAATCATTTTGTCTTCTCCCCTCCCTCCCATTTTTTCTCAGTGCTGCAGGGAAGTTGCAAAAAAATATCCTGACATAAAATATGAGGAAGTTGTCATTGACAATTGCTGCATGATGGTATGTTTCAGATTCAGCTGTGTTAGCTTGTATTTCTTTTCTCATTTTGGAGATTTTTAAAAGTATGTATACTCGGTTAGAGTAGAAGACTAGTTACTTTTTTATCTTTTCCATGTGTTCTGGTTATCAGTTCATCCTAAAGTATTCGAGATCGGTATTTAGAAGTGAGTAAACTCTAGATTTTTTCTTCCCTGCATGAGGTCTATACTTTAACCAAAGAAAGCTCTCCGATAGAGTCCTATAGATGTTCTAGTGAGTACGACGTGGGTTGTCTTTTCCTTATTTTTCTGCTTCATGTGGTACATCTGCAATGAAGTGTTAGTACTCTGATTGCAAATGTTAGCTATAATGTCTATTAGGCTGGGAAGAGTTTGCTAAGTGAATCTCTTATGCTGAGTCTTATTTTGTTCTGCCTCTGTTCGATTTATGGTGTATCTAAATGACTGTCAGATCAAGTTAAGAATAATTGTTTTAACATTATCTAACACTTATCCGTTTTGGTCCCTTTCTATGATTTCTTTCACTCTCTTTTGTTGTATCTTACTTTTGTCTTATGCAAGTCGCTCACCTACTTTCCCCCTTTCTACTTCATTCTTTTCCTTGAAAAACGTGTCGCTTTAAAAGTGAAAGAAAATAAAGAAATGGAGGGGAGTATAATGTGAGAAATAGTAGTCGAAGTTGACTGCCAAAATGAAAAGGGTACAACATAATTAAGATTGAGGGAGTATCTCTCATATAGCCATATAGGTGTCTTTTCATTTTCCACATGCTCTTTCTTAAGTTTTTGACTCTCTTTGTTTTCAATTGAGGTCTAGTATGTAACAGAAATCTCATGTGTAGTATCGCTCTCTTTGCACAGCTTGTGAAGAACCCTGCACTCTTTGACGTATTGGTAATGCCTAATCTGTATGGTGATATTATCAGTGATCTGTGTGCTGGTCTAATTGGAGGTTTGGGTTTAACACCAAGGTAATATTTCCCTTCTCTTACTCTTACATAATCTTGCTTATGAGATGAGCTTTCATCTTACATGAAGGCTAACGCTGGCTTCTCACTATTATTTCCATGCAGCTGCAACATTGGTGAAGGAGGTATTGCCCTTGCTGAGGCTGTGCATGGCTCAGCTCCTGATATTGCTGGAAAGGTTTACCTTATTCTCTAATATTGTGTGATTATCATAGTATGTTTAGTTTTCTTTTTCCATTCTTTTTTGTTTCTTACTTTCCCATCTCTGGTTTGCGGGTCACAAGGAATGGGGTGAGAACAGTTTCAAATTTCAAGATCCTATGACCATTTCTAGGCACTTAAATAAAGCATCACGGACCTTCTGAGAAAGAGATTTTGCTTAGCAAAGTTGACCTTTATATAGAATTACTCCGTATGTGATGTGATATCTAACCAATGGTTATATACTTATATTAATTTACATATTTGTCAGTTTTCATCAATAACATGATTTCAAAAAGGAAAAAAAATTACACATGTTTGCCCAGTCTTTCGAGATATAAGCCTGTTTTCTATTGTGGCCTTTTCTTACCCGTCCTTTCATATAATACATCCGTGAATGATGAATGATTGTTTCCTGAATAGACTAAAAGAACAACACGTGCACAACCTTAGTCCTTGTTTTTTCCATGTGCTGTTTTCGTTTTCATTTTCATTTTCATCCTCAGCGATTGATTTTGTCATTTATATTTATATCTTGTAAACGTTTAACTCCCAAGTCCCAACGAATCAAAGATGGAGTATAACAATACTAGACATTAGTCACGTAACACGTGAACAAGGCATATACAACTAACTAAATGGGAGGGTAAATGGCAGCATGAAAGGGGGTTCAATCACATTATTAGCATGAAAAGGGTCTTATCACATTATTAGTTTAAAGAGCTCTTCTAAACTCAAGGCCGAGTGAGTCACTGACAACATTCTCTTAGGTGCGTCCAGCAATGCAAACTCCGTGCTCCATAATTTGTTCTTCTAATTGGTTTTTTTTTTTTTTTTTTTTGCTCTTTCCATCCCCCCCACCCACCCACATTTTCTCCATTCTATATGTTAGCTGTCTTTAAAAATTTGAAAGAGACTATTGCTGCACAATATATTGTATTGAAACTACAGATTTATTCGCAAAACTGCGTGCTTCTTAGAGTTGTTACGCATTAAGCTTGCTCCTCGTCGTCATGGGACGTCGTGTTGTCATGACGTGGGTGCACCTTAAGGCGTTTCAAACTAAAAATTATGCACGTTGAGCAGCAAAAACCCCTGACAAGTTTAAAAACTCTGAGGAGGTATACGCAACTATGACCTTGTTCCCTGATTGTAGCAGCGCCAGAACTTAATAAGATTGAGTCACCAGAAATCAATATAATTTTGTTTTGGAAAAAGGCTTTTTTTGTGGCCAAGTTTCAGCTTCAAAGCACCTGAACTGCATCCTTGGGCTTGGTGAAACTGGCACAAAGTATTATTTTGTCAGCGTAATCCAGTGTGAAAGAATGGCAATTAGGAAATGGGAAATTGATAGTACATGTTCATATGTTGAATTAATGATACGTCTGGGCCTAATCTGAACTAGCCTTTCTCATAAGTTTTCTCTGTTGCAATTTCTTCATACAGAACCTGGCAAATCCAACAGCTTTGCTCTTGAGCAGTGTGGCAATGCTACGGCACTTGGAGCTACATGACAAAGCCGATAATATCCAGAAGGCTGTTTTAGACACAATTGCCGAGGGCAAGTACCGAACTGGCGACCTTGGTGGCACATCTTCCACGTCTGATTTCACGAAGGCCGTCTGTGATCATCTCTAAATTGCTTGCTTAATCAGAAGAGGTTAGGGTAAGCCGTAAGATTTTTGCTCTGAAATTCTTAGCTGGAAAAATCAGCATTTTACAACTGTCTTGGAAAGGAATTTTCTCCTATGGCCTTCATTCATCTTAATAGAACTTGCAGTCATTCATGTTGTTCAATGAATACTTGATTTTTTGAATAAATTCTTTCAGTGTTCTCAACATACATTGTAAAACGCAAGATCTGAGATTGATGAAATTCAATTGAACTTGTCAATTAAAATATATATTGATATTGATTGATATCATGCATACGAATAATTATTGCGTAAGAACTCGTTTGTTGATACTCCGTACTTGATAGTAATAAGTGAGCGAGTAATTAATTTTTTAAAGGTATATTTTAATATCATCATCGGTCAAATCCCGTACATCTGTTTTTGCTTAGACTCTATGATAGTCTTATCTATAATTTGTAAGCAAAAACAAGCAAAGAATGCTAATATTCCAGGATGAGTCTTCTTGGAAGTGTAAGCAAAAATAGATATAATGGTTGGGTCTTAAATTCTCTTCGAGTACAATTTTTGCTTGTTTCGGTTGGATGAAATAAAACAATGATACATAAGAATTTTGGCAGGTCTTACATATGAGACTATTTTATACTTTCCTTGAAGGATTGTAGAGAACTTAAAATTTGAGCATTCTCACGCGAATTAATTTGTACGAGCATATAATTTACTTACTGTAAATTCCCAAGTAGTCACTTCTCTCGTCTCATTATCCAAACGGATTCCCAAGTAGTCATGAGCCTTGTGATAAATGAGAGGATCGACCGTATGACTCATTCTCATATGGTGAAGATGTGAAGATTTGTCAAACGTTGCATTGTGGACATATTGTGGAGAGTTGAATTACAACATATTTACACGAGGCGGAAAATTATGTACTAGCTATACCTACATAAGACTAAGGTAAGTTTCCAAAAATGAACACCGAACTTAGCAACCGTGAGGCAACAAGTTTGTTATGGAGCAAAATTAGAATAGTTGTATGACATTATTTATTTATTTATTTATTTATTTATAAGACAAAAAGCACGTTGTAAATTGCAAATAATTAATCGTGAGTTATACATTTAAATGGTGAGTGTAGTGTTGTAGTTGGAGAACAAGATTTGAATAATTAAATTAAGAGTATGATAATGCGTCACAGAGATGAAGGAAGCATTATTAGAAGGTCAAAAATAAAGACCCACCCGCATAAGGGAAATGAGTTGCTGACTTAGATTAGCTGCCTCAAATTAGTAATCCACAATTCCACATACATGCTTGGTCTTCTACTTTTAGTACTACCAACACTTTTATGAGTGAATCAAAATATTTTATAAGATTCTACATTCATGCCATACCTATTATAAGTATTATTACACATTGCAGTAAGATTCTTGAAAAAGGATGAATAAATATACATGAACAAATAATTCTACCCAAATGAAAATATAACACACTTTAATTAATTACACAATAAATTCTTATAGACAAAGAAGGCTAAAGCTCAAGAAACGACGTCGTTCCCTCGTCGAGCTAGCGCAACGAACAACGTCAAGAAACATTGCTTCATCACAAGGAATCCAAAGTTTGATCGGCGTAAAGTCATCATATTCTTCTCTAGCCATGTTTAGTAATGCTACAAATAAAGGGTTGTTAAGCAAACTTATCTCTACTACAAATCTCCTCACATTTTGTCCAACATAAATAGCCATATGACCCTTTGGTACGTCCCGTGGAATATCGACCCGTTTTTGAATCCCTCGTAATTCGGACCTAGACGAGGTATTTGGCCGAAAACACCAATGGAATGAGCATGATTCATATGCTAAAGATAATGTTTTTCTCCACTTTAGTAAGGATGTTTTCATGAACTTATTTTTTGTAATATGCATGTTCAGTTCCTCTAGTGTAAGTTAATGTTCACACAAACTTCAAACTTAGTGTGAGACGGTTTCTGAGAAGACTTGTGAATAATAATTTATTACAAGAATATTTGTAGAAGATATAGGAGGAGGAGGATGAGAAAGTGAAAAGAGGGAAGAAGGGGTTTATATAGGTGTGTTAATGGGAGTGGAAAGTAGAATAGAACATACTGTTTTGAATACTTGGAGATCGAGGAGGACCCATTTAAACATGTCAGTGTGGTGGCTGTGAATTCGATCTTGTGGACTAAAAATAATTTATTTACCACTTATAATTGCCAATCATGTTCAACGTTACTTTTTTAATTTTTTTACCTTTATTCGTTTTTATCTCTTTATCTCATATATTTAGTTGTGAAAATAAGATTGTTAATATTATAGGCTAATTCCCAATGAGACCGTCTTACAATAAAAGTATTATGAGACCTCTAATATAGAGTAAGAGGTAGTTATTTTTTCTATTCCATTTTTTTTTTGTTAGTCTAGAATTATTGGTGTGTTTTATTAGTTGTCTTAAAATACTCTTAATATCAGACTAACTATCTTACAGCAAACTTATATATATACACAATATAAAGTTATATTATATATTAAAAAAAATTAGATTTAAATTTATGTTACAAACTTTTTTTTCTTAAAAAATAATCATGTTTATACCGTAAAATTGAGGATAAAATTGAGATATGTTTTATTCTAATGTATTACCATATTGTATTTAAAAATTTAATTGAAATGTTTAGGTTATATGATTAGTAAAAGATGTTAAAATTAGGGTTTTGTGGTTATCCAATGTACTAAGAATTTACAATGGTAAAATTGTAATGATCGATACTGTGTCTCTTGTCTTACAAGTTACAATCACAGACATTTAAATCCAACTTTTTTTTAGGTCTTAGAGTAGTCAGATGTTCTCTTTCTAGTGATCAAACCCTCTACACGCCATCAATAGTACATTTTCCTCTGTTCTCTCATCATATTAACGCAATTCGATAACTATGATTTTTTTTGTACTTTCTGTATTATTCACTCCATTCCAATTATTTATTTATCCTTGATTAAAATACTTCTTAAAAAGAATATAAAACGTAATAATAATAGTTTCTAATAATGGATTACTATAAAGTAATTTTAAGGGTTTCTTCCTTTTCAACCTTTTCAAATATTTTTCTATTATAAAACCGAATCAAATTTATGTCAAATACTTTCAACCTTCTCGTTTTCATTAATAAAATTACGGTTTTTTCTAATATGTATTTGTTCATGAACGGTGGACACATGTGCCTAGTGAACACATGTTAGAAGAACCCGTAAAATTATTCGTAAGAGAAAAAAGGTTGGAAAGAAAATAGCAATGTAATAACATCTCTCACTTTTTTTGGGAATAATATCTCTCGTTAGTGATTGTCTTTGTTGTTGTCGAGAAGCACATAGTGTTAAGAAAGTGTGCGTTTAGTTAGCGTATCCATAATTTGACCATCATCAGTAAACGACCACTCCTCCTTTACAAATTAGAATAAGATGAAAAACGAGTTACCATGCCGAAACTTAACGAGTGATATAATATAATTTTGTTAGAGGATTAGGGTTTAGGTTATGATGACTATCGTTTAGGTTTAGACTAAAGTATAATTTTTATCCTGACCATTTATTTACCTCCGGTTTTAGCACAAAGATCAGGAAAAGAGGAGCAAGCTAATTATTGGATGACAAATGTACCAAATTGAGTATGGAGAATTAAATTGTCCAATGTCTATTAAAGACATTAGAAAAATAGAAAAGTAAATAATTAATCGAAATATCCAAAATAAAATAGGTAAATAAAGGAGTTGTCCGTTAATTTTTTCCTCTCTCGGTCATGCTTATCAGAATTTACTTATCATTTATTTGGTAAACACTTTGGTTATTATCAAGTAGTGAAACACATATGTGTACATTTACGATAAGGTTCAATAATGATGGTGAGTGGTCGACCCACTTGAGTTGTCTAATGCATTATACACAAAATCAGATAATTCTAAACAATCATATTGGTTCTTACCTCACAAAAAATTAACTTTTAATCTTTGACAATTACATAGAATCACTGCTACTTATATATAAAATAATATTAGTCAAATTAATTACGCTCATCAAATCATCTAAGCTGCGGTCGTAAGTGTTTCGTGGTGCTAAAACCTCGCTTAATTAACAAATACGATTAATTAATTAGTTAATTAGAAGTTGGAATCATATAATGGTCCACAATTTATTAGTTGATGTTGATGTTAATGCATTTTTAGGTGTTAATTTGAGAGTAAGTACAAAACAATGACGGCGATCAAAATGAGTGTACTATAGGAGTAAAAAGGACTACGACCAAACATGGAATCATTTTTACTATAGTTTGATATTCTCCTGGCTTTTTTTAACCCAACTAGCTACAATTTGCTTTAAGCTTCCTATGGGAATTTGTAAATGATACTCGGTATATGACTTAGGCCCTATTCTTTTGAATTGAAATTATTTGAACTGAACTGAATTTATAAAGCTGAAATGAACTGAACTGAACTAAAGTAAGACCCTGTTCTTTTAGACTAAAACTGTCTTAACTGAACTGAACTTAATGAAGCTGAACTGAACTAAACTGAATATAGTTAAACTGAACATAAATGAGCTGAAATTAATGAGTTTTGACATATTATAAATGAAAATACAAGTAAACTCATATATAATGTAAAATTTAGACCGAATGGAACTGAACTGAACTGAATTGAACTAAATTGAGCTAAAGCGAACTGAACTCAAATGAAGTGAGCTGAATAGAGATAAACTAAACACAAGTGAGTTGAATTGAACTCACTATACTTAGGCACTAAGTTGAATAAGAGTTGAAATTAAGTTGAGAAGAACATGACATAAGTTTGTTTTTTCAAATATCATTTGATTCAATGAAATATGCATGTATGATTTTCTTATAATTTAATTTCCTATTTTAAAGAACATAGATTTTAGTTCTATAATTTTGTGTTTGTTCTTGGCTTTTTTCCTTCTTCATTTAACTAAAAAGTTTCATTTTATATAAGCCGTTACTTGATTAAAATATATCTATTTATGTTGTGAGTTTAGTTATTTATGGGCTTAGTAATTTTATTATATTGATACGATCTAGTAATTTTATTTTTCTTTTCTTTTCAAACGTGGTCATTGAACAACAGTTACATTTAAATTTAAAGTAAATAACTTAAATAAGAATTATGCCTCATATTTTTATTTTATTTTTAAATAAGCTAATGAAATTTGTCACACAAGAGCCTTCTATTAACGAGCAGATAATATACTATTTGATTGAGTATTGTTGAGAGTATGATGAGCATTAGTCAACTCTAAGTCAAGCAAGCTAATTGCCATCATACTCTCAACAAGTATATTGAAAACGATTCGTAGTTCTTATGGTTTACGAATACATATTCCGTTCTTTTAAGAAGGAGTAGAAGAGGTTCTGTTTTTTGAATGACTTAATTCTTAACCTAATTTATTAGTAACTATAAAAAAACAGAGTAAATTAGATTTTACTCCCTTTTGAAATCATTTTTTTTAAATTACTCTCTTTTGAATTTTATTTTTAAAATTACTCCGTTAAGTTACATTTTTTGCTAAAATTACTCCCTTAAATTGGTTTTTTTTTTCCTGAAATTGCTTCAAAACTCCATATTCCCTTTGTTTTTGAACCCCTTCTACATTTGTCTACATAGTTATACCTTTCAAAGTATAGATTGACTAAGCCACAAACAGAATAATTTCAAAAACAGACGAAATAAGTTACTTTAAAATAGAGTTTGGGAGCAATTTTAGCAAAAAATGCAACTTAAGGGAGTAATTTTAGCAAAAAATTCAAAAGAGAGATTTTAAAAATTTTGATTTCAAAGGGGATAATGGTAGTTTATTATACAACAATTCTCATATAAAATCATTTTACATAACATTATTGTAAAATCGGGTGATTGTTTATCTAAAAGCCCACTAAAATAATTTTCAATAATCATCACTTTCCTTAAAAGAGTGTAACACTCCATTGAACCAAAGACGTTATTCGGGTGGGGTATCTCTTGAAGAGGTCCACTGATAGACTTAAAATATGACTAATGCTTAAAGGGATTAGAAGTACTACTCATGCATATCAACAAAGTGCATTTTATTTTCTGGTTATCCATGCAAAAGAACTCCACAATTAAGAGTGCTTGACTGAGAGTAGTCTTAGGATGGGTGACCTCCTGGGATAGTTCCCGGAATGCGCATGAGTGGAGACAAAATGCGCCTGAAAGGATTCGCGTTGATCTGTGGGCCATGTACACAGTCTGTCAAGCTATCGTGAGTGACCGCTCCCAACCCTAGGTTTGGGCCGGGGTGTTACAAAGAGACATTGAAATCTTTTGTTATATTTGCACCAAAAGAAAAAGTCTTTTGTTGTACCGTTTTATAGGAGACTAACTCATACGACTACCCAATTTCACACCGAAATTTGAAATGCATTCTTCCTAATTAGGTATGGATAATAGAAAAGTCAAGTCCTTTGAAGAAATCCTATTGGCTCCTGAAAATTGAGGGAAAATGAAGTTTTTTAACTCTAAATCATGGGTTCCTATTTTTTTGGACAAAAAAAAGAAGAAGAAGAAGGGAGTGAGCGCCCATATTGTATCTCGGTTGTCCACTAATTTCTTGTAATTTTTTATTTTATCTTAATAAAAGTTGCCCCCGTTTTTATAATAATAATAATAATAATAATAATAATAAT
>VHZZ01004956.1:46349-58188 GCA_009801015.1 Silene noctiflora | reverse complement strand
GGGTGGAGCAATCAAACCTACGAATTGTGAGCTCTCCGTTTTGGGTAGCTCTTCTCCATTCAAATCTACTTCCAAAGCTCCAACTTCCTCCATTCTGATTTCATCATCACAAGATTCCAACAACAAGAGAGCCTCCAAATGATCTTTGTTCAGAGATCGAGGCAAAGAATCATTCACAATATTATCAATAACATCAATAACTTCTATAGAAAAACATGACTCTTCAAGCATTGGACTCTTCATAACACTATTCAAATTGTAAGTGACATTGTCATCACCTACTTCCAAAGTGAGCTTACCATTCTTGACATCAATTACCGCACCCGCGGTATACAAAAACGTTCTTTCCAAAATAATTGGGATTTGGGAATCTTCGGCTATGTCCAAAACAACGAAATCAACGGAAATGAAAAACTTCCCAACTTTGACGGGAACATCCTCCAAAACACCCAATGGGCATTTCATAGAACGATCCGCCATTTGGAGGGTTATACTAGTACATTTCAAGACACCCATGTTTAGATTTTCAGAAATTGAAAAAGGCATTACACTCACACTAGCACCTAAATCACATAAAGGTTTATCAATGGTGTAGGTGACAATGGTACATGAAATTGAAAAACTTCCGGGATCTTTTAACTTAGGAGGAGACTTATTTTGTAAAAGAGCACTACACTCGGCGGTGAAGGCTATAATTTCATCATCATTTAAAGTTCTCTTCTTAGTTAAAGTGCTTTTTATAAACTTAGTATAAGAAGGAATTTGAGTAATCAATTCAGTAAAAGGGATGGTTACCTGTAAATTCTTCAAGACTCCTATGAACTTACCGAATTGAGTTTCCTTTTGAGCTTTGGCCAACCTATGAGGGAATGGCACCATGACTTTCTTAGGAATTTTGGCCCATTCGTTCCTCTTGCTCACCTTCCTTTGGAGGAGCATCCTCCATTCGTTCCTCTTGCTCATTCCTCTTTGACCCATCATCCCCTTCTTCATTCTCTTCAATTCCCCCATTAACTTCCTCTTCTTCGACAATTGGCATAGATGGAGCATCATATGAGGCACCACTCCTCAGGATAATGGCATTAGCGGTGTGTAATTGCTCTTGGTACCTTTGGGAAGTTGAGGTGGTTAATTAGGCAATTTGGGTTTCCAACATTTTTATAGAGGCTTCCTTGTATTGATCACTCTTGAGGAATTGGGCTCTCATCTCCTCTTGAGCTTGAATAACTTTGGTCATCATAGCTTCTAGCCTACTAAACCCTTGGTCATTCATTTGGAAATTTGGTGGGGCTTGGGCTTGGTAATTTTGTTGGTAACCATGTTGATATAGGGGTTTTGGACTTGGGTAAATGGAAGAATTACCATGGTATTGCCTAGGTGGTTGGGGCACAATGGGCACTTGGTGTGGGGGATTGTAAGTGTTGGAAAAGGTACCCGGAGAATATTGAGATTGATAAAAGATAGGAAAGCATTTACCTCTGCGATTGGAGTGCTACACAATGCGGTACAATGACTTGCGCTACCACATGCATCACATGCAGGAATTTGGCTAGTGGACATGGCATTGACTTGTTGAAGTGAAACACTAGCATTTCTTTGCCTCGATTAGTTGTTGAAGACTTGCAAGTTGATCCTTCAATACCGCCACTTCAGAAGAATCATCTTTACCTTTTAACGGAGTGGTGCGGGAATTAGCATATTGGGCATCATGGGCGGCCATAGCTTTGATCGTACCATAAGAAAGATCGACATTAATTTGATCAAATCGCCCATTGTTGGCGGAATCTAGCAATCTACGGGACTCGGCACAACATCCATTATATAATATTATAGCAAAGAACCAAGGATCCAACCCATGGTGTGGGCATTGCCTTTGAAGTTCCTTGTACCTTTCCCACGCTTCATAGAGACTCTCCAAGCCTTGTTGATGGAAACTTGTCATTTGGCTTCGGAGTTGTTGAGTCTTCTCCGGAGGGAAGTACTTTTGATAGAAAGCGAGAGCCAATGTCTCCCAATTTGTGATCCCCATAGCCTCCCTATCAAGGCTATTAAACCATAGCTTCGCCTTATCTCTTAAAGAAAAAGAGGAAAGGATCTCTTGAATTTGGTCTTGAGTGACCCCCTTTTTTCTTGATCATTGAGAAATAGTCACAAAAGTTTTGAACATGAAAATTGGGGTCTTCCAAAGGGCCTCCACCGAATTGCTTTCTCTCCACCATGTTGATGAAAGCGGGCTTGATCTCAAACTTAACTCCTTCAATTTGGGTGGTAATGATACCCTTCGTTAACATAGTCGCGGTCGGCTTCGAATAATCGCGCAATTTTCACCATCATCTTCGAAAGGTCCTATGAATAAGACAACAATCTAGGTAGAAATTGTAAGCAACGGCCTCAAGGAACAAGTGTTCCTCAAGACAAGAGATCAAGATAAAAAACAAACTACAAAATAAAACAATAAAACCGTTTCCCCGGCAACGGCGCCAAAATTTAACAAGGTCGTCGCCAACCTATCAAAAATACCATAGGTACAACAAATGAATGTAGTATAAAGGTGTCGAATTCCACTGAGAAACGGCAGTTTTATTTAGTTGTTATGATTTTATCGGGATTGGGGGTTTTATAATTTTGGGTGAGAAAATGTAGATGAAAACAAGTAAGTAAATGAAAAGCAATTGTAAAAGTGATTTAACAAATATGACAGGAAAGAATCTAGGGAATTCGGGTCACACATGCAAAACACGATAAAACATATTAGATTAAAGATGCAAACAAGGATAAATGCTTAAGCCTAGCGATACCCAGCTTTCACTATTAGTATCGTCCTTAAATCGGGTCCTAACAAGCTTTCACTATGAGCTAGGTCGATCTACTACAACATGCTAGTTCTAATACGAATCCGTGCCTTTCAACTTATTGATTGTATAACAAGTTTAATCCTAGAGTGTGATCAATAAAMTAAGATTAACATTACAAATCAAGCATGTTTAGAAGCAAATATGCGATATTAAAACATATTATTCTAACATATTAACATGATAACTAATGCATGGCTTCCCTCATTCTTTAGACAAATAAAATCTACTCACTCATGTTAGAGAACATGATGATGATTATGTTAACTAGAAATATAAGCACGAAATAGTAGAGTAACAAACTAACTAATGATGATGATAATATAAAGATGTAAAACGCATATGCTTTGATTATGGAAATGTAAATTTAAACTAACAACTAGATTATAGCTAAATAACGAAATGAAAATAGATTAACTAATTTAACTAACTAAAGATAATGATAATGAATTAACAAGAAAGAAATGAAATACCAAATGGAAATGTGAACAATATTACTTGAACTTGAAACTTGAATTAACTTGGAACCAAAAGTTTGATTACAAATGTAAATAATAATTCTAATAAAATTAGAGAGAAAGATAAAAGAAAAACGTGAAGTATGGAAATGTGAAGTATTGTAAGTGTGTAGAATATGTGATGCTCGATGCTTGGACAAGGCCTTGTCTTTATAGGAGGGGAGGAGAAAAACAGACGCATTTAGGACCCTGCGTCCCCGATCGGGAACACCCAACCCCAATCGGGGTCGCAGTGATCTCACCCGGGTACCTTAAATCTTTGGCATTAATGCCAAGGAATCCAATGTTTGGGGTTAAATGCACGATTTAATCACCCGGTTAATGACTCTTGCCCTAACTTTTGTGATCTTTGGGGATTCTAAGCTTCTTCATTCATTTTAGACTTCAAACATTGGACTTGACTATGCATTGACTTCATTTTATATTTCCTCATTAATCAATTAAATCTCCATGCAAAAACCCATGCACAATTCCATACTTAGTCCAATTTTTGCTCTTGACTTAGACCTTGTAATCTAACTTGCATACTTAGTAGATTTTAGCTCCTAAAAGCTTAATCACCTACAAAACATGTAAGAGAATCTGAAAACTTCTTATTCAACAACGAGAGACCACAGAAGGAAGTAGTATTCTTGTTGAATAAATGATTTCTTGACTTCCGTGACAACTTTAATAAAACTAATAAGATAGATCATACATCGAGTCTAGAAGAAATTGAGTACTTAATGAAACTTCTTCTACATCTAGAAAGGTCCATGATAAGTAAGAAGGTAGCACAAACGTCCTAAACTTTCTAAACGAGCAATCGGATAAAAATATGAAAATTGATTTAGGACATGAGTTCTATGGACGTAGAGACCACTCTAAGCGGAAAACGACTCTTTCTGAACGAGATTTCAAATAGAGAAAGTATGTTGACTTACCTGAATATTTGATTTTCAATTACTGTGGTTATACGGGCATCATCGTGAAAACTGTGTTAAACCTGCAAAGGATTTTGACACTGGGATAAAATTTGTTAAACCCATAGACCTGCCCATAGAAGAGGATATCACACATTCGAATAGTGTCGAAGAAAGGAACAATGACTTTCGTTAGTTCTACGATATGGCATTTATAATGCTAAAAAGACCTGTGAACCCAAAAGGAATCAACCCCCTGTTCAACCCAAACCTAACAAAAGATCTCAATCTGATTAACCTAGAAAACCTCCTAGACCAACGTACCCACATTACAGAAGGAAAATAGTGAGACAAGTTTGGGTCGGAGAAGATAAAGTGTTTAGAGTGACTAACTATAAAGGAACCAACTTAGCTTGGGTACCTACGAACTGTATATAATCTATCTTGCAGGTCACGGTTAAAGAAAAATACCTATGGTACCTTGACAGTAGATTTTCAAGGCACATGACTGACGACAAGAATCTATTTCTTTCACTTAAACCCTTTGATGGAGGAAAGGTCACCTTTGGCTATGACAAAAAGGGAAAGGTGATTGGTGTCAGTAAAATTGGTATATCTTCCTCTCATGCAATTAGTGATATATATCTTGTAAGTGGCCTCAAGCATAATCTACATATTATATCTCAACTATGCGACAAAGGTAATAAAGTTGTTTTTCATCCCGATATTTTTCGTATTATAATCAAGGGAACAAGTAACGTTATACTTGAAGGTCATCGTAAGAGGAATGTTTATACGCTCGACTTAAATGATGTGTCTACTAATTCCTTCTCTTGTATGAAATCCACTCTAGATGATCCGTGTTTATGGCAGAAGCGATTTGGTCACATAAGTTCACCAATCTTGAACAAACTCAAACGATGGGACTTAGGGGAAGGTCTTCCCAAAATCAATTTTGATCAAGAAAAGATGTGTGACACATGCGCTCAATGCAAACATGTTAGATCATCGTTCAAACCTAAAAGAATGGTAAGCACAAATCAAGATCTGTAATTGGTACACATGGAGCTATGTGGTCCAATGAAGGTAAGAAGTAGAGGAGGATCCAGGTATGTCTTTGTTCTTGTTGATGACTACTCAAGATTTTTATGGCCAATATTTCTTCACTCTAAAGATAAGACTTTTGATGAGTTTGTATGTCTTATGAAACTCATTGAAAATAAATATAAGTCAAATATTGTTTCTATTCATACGGATCATGGCACTGAATTCGATAATAAAGCTTTCATTGAGTACTGTAGAGTGAATGATGTAGAACATAACTTTTCTGCACCACGAACTCCAAAGCAAAATGGTGTTGTTGAACGTATTAATAGAACTCTAGAAGACATGGCCCATATAATGCTCTTGTGTAGTGGTCTACCTCGTAACTTCTGGGCTTAGGTCATTAGCACTTCTTGCTACATCCATAACCATGCCATGATCTGGCCAATCCTAAAGAAGACTCCTTATATGCTCCTTAAAGGACGAAAGCCTAATATATCAAATCTACGTTGTTTTGGGAGCAAATACTTTGTGCATAATAATGGCTAAAATAGATTAAGAAAATTCGATCTAAGGATTAATAAGGCTATCTTCATCGGTTATTCTGATTATAGTAAGACATACAATGTTTCTAACAAAAGAACTCTATGCATTGAAGAAAGCATTCTTGTTATATTTTATGAAGATAATGCTTTTTTTAAGCCCTTGCAGGATGAAGAAGAAGATATGGATAAACCTGATTTCCGTCCTTCTAGAGACCACCCTCCAGATCTAAATGATGAAGAGAAGGAAATTGAAGGCACAAATGATGAACTTGATTCTACCTCAATTGACAAAGGGAAGAGAACTTAAGTTATAGTTGATGATACTATAACTTCCTCTCAAGATAAAGACTCACAACCAAAAGTTATAGCTAATGAATCTATAACACTGAATCAAAATCAGAGTAATGAATCCAGGGTTATACCTTATGCTACTATAACTCTAGGATCAGATTCAGGGGGAACAAGTCTTAATCCCGAGTTAAATGATGTTCCAAGTTCAAGCTCAGATGATGAAGTGTCTAAAAAGTGCAAATACAAGGACTCTCATCCTATGAACAATATTATTGGAATTCTAAAGGAAGGTGTTCAAACTCGAAGAACCTTGAACAACTTTTGTTCATTCTACTCCTTCCTCTCAACCATCGAACCTACCAACATCAAGGAAGCCCTTGGAGAACCAGATTGGATTATTGCAATGCAAGAGGAATTGCAACAATTTGAATGGAACAAAGTTTGGCACTTAGTTCCAAGATAAAAAAATCGATCAGTCATTGGCACGAGATGGGTGTTGAGAAATAAGTTGGATGACATGGGAGTTATTGTAAGAAACAAAGGAAAATTGGTTGTTCAAGGATACAACCAACAAGAAGGCTTCGACTATGATGAGACCTTTGCTCCCATCGCTCGACTGGAAGCCATTAGCCTATTAATAGCCTTTGCCGCCCACAAAGGAATGAAGTTATTCCAAATGAACGTTAAAACGACATTTCTTAACGGATATCTCTAAGAGGAAGTCTTTGTAGAGCAGCCTTCTGGATTTTTAGATAACAAGTTTCAAGACCATGTCTTCAAATTAGACAAAGCGTTATATGGCTTGAAACAAGCTCTTATGGCTTGGTACGACAGATTGTCAAAATTCTTACTTGAAAGTGGTTTCAAAAGAGGATCTGTCGACAAAACCCTATTCCTAAAATCCGAGGGCTCTGATTTATTAGTTGTTCAAATTTATGTTGATGTTATTATCTTTGGTTCAACTAATAATAAATTGTGCAAGTATTTTTCAGATCTAATGACTTCAGAGTTCGAGATGACCATGATGGGTGAATTAAAATTCTTCCTTGCCTTACAAATCCATCATACTAAAGATGGAATTAAAGTTCACCAACAAAAGTATGTCAAAGAGCTAATCAGGAAGTTTGGAATAGAAAATTCTCATTCTATGTCAACTCATGTGGTCACAAATAAGAAACTTACAAAAGATGAAGATGGTAAGTCTATTGATGAAACAACTTACGGAGGTATGATTGACTCACTTCTTTATTTAACTGCAAGTAGACCATATATTATGTTTAGTGTATGTGTTTGTGCACGATTTAACACATTTCCTAAAGAATCTCACATGACTGCAGTAAAACGAATTTTAAGATATCTTATTGGAACGTCTAAGTTATATCTATGGTATCCCATGGAATGCAACTTTGACCTAATAGGCTATTCAGATGCAGATTATGCAGGTTGCTCCCTTGACAAAAAGAGTATATCTGGCATCGCTACGTTTGTCAGACCACGCATTATTTAATGGGTGTCTAAGAAACAAAATTCATTTGCCCTATCTACTGCTGAAGTGGAGTGTATTGCTGCTGCATTGGTATGCTCTCAATTACTATGGCTTAAGCAACAATTATTTGATTATGGTATAGATGTTGAGCGTGTTTCTATTTTATGCGATAATACGAGTGCTATAATTATATCTAAAAACCCAGCTCAGCACTCACGTACTAAACATATATAAATCAGACATCACTTCTTACGAGACTAAATTGAGAAGTGTGAACCCCCGCTATAATCGTAACGTAAACAATTGGAAACGCAGCGGAAAATACGAGGTTTTTAAAACTTTTTAACTTAGAAAGTGTTTGAAACAAAGCGCGGTTTCAAAATACAAACAAGCGGAATTAAAAGTACGGAAGTACAAATACAAAGAGCGTTTGGGGAAAAGATATCCCACGATTATAACAAGGTATGGTGGGTAAGTCTAGCAAACTAAGACTAGGTCCAAGGTACAATGCTCGCTAGCTCACACGTCTTCCAACCCAAGTTAAGCTTCCACGAACCTGTCATTCATTTAAACATGAACGCCACAGTCAGTGGGGAGTAACTAAAGGTTCTCCTAGCCACATTACATCGAAATGAACATAAGTAAGCACTTTAAACATATAAAGCATACATTATAGTTACGATTAACATAAGAATATGATGAGATAGAAGAACTATAACATGTGATAAGTATATGGAACCGACAAATATCAAAGGCATATGAGACATTCATATAAGATAATCCGACCAAAACATCACATATGTTAAACATTGATGTCACATAGCATTTATATCAAGAGGCCAACATATAGTATATCTGAGTGAAAACCGTAGCCATTACTTTGGAAGTCTTTTAGCAAACAAGGACGGGACGTGGCTACTAACGTCACATGCGTACTTATGGCTTGCATCTCACCATAAATACGAATGGGAACATCAATCCCGGKAATCATATCGCAACAAAAGGCTTGCATCTCACTTTTAGTGTCCGATAGGATCAAGGCAAACATAATCATGCGGTTGTCCGGCTCAGAGGTTACCTTTAAAACATGTCCGAGACACCACGCATAATCATTCAAGTGTCCGGCAAAGAGGTTACCTTTAAAACATGTCCAAGACAACAAAAACAAAAAACACGCGATCCTAAAGGAAAGATTATTTCTACACATAGCCATGCAAGAACTCAAATACTCTTAGACATTAACCAACCCTTGGTAGGATGACTAGCTAGGTATATCCTAATCTAAGACCTGGATCCCGACTCTCGGAAGGTACTCCCTCCCGATTCGACATGCGACACATAACTCCTCATCCAAGACTCGACCTATCCACAAGCATATAGTACCCCACTCGCCCGTACCGCACGAGTGTGGCATAGATCTAAGGTAGGAGTCAAGAACAGAGGTAGGGTGACATCAATTCTTTACGGACACGGTTCTAACCACTAAAGCATATGATAGCTTAATCATGATCAATACATGCCATACCATGAATATATAATGGGAACAACTCATATCTCATGATGAAATGTAGTCAATCCATATAAATAAGATGAAATGTAAATATATCATATACCCAAAACATATCTATCAAACATTGAGTGAAAAGAGAAGAAACAATGAAACAAATGCTTCTACCCGGCCCACAGAACCGGCCACCGGCCACCCGGCTGGGGCATTGGCCTCCAACAAAATTGGTCAAAACAATCAGAATGTTCCCAGCCGACCATGGACCGGCAGCCGGCCGACCAGCTGGGACACCTTACTAAACCAAAATTTCCCAAAATTATAACAGAAACCTCCCAGCCAGTAGTGGACCGGCAGCCGGTCCACCGGCTGAGAGTAAACCCATATACAAAAATTCAAGCAACAAATAGAAACTCCCCAGCCGGCCTGTGGACCGGCAGCCGGTCCACCAGCTGGGCGTACCTGGCATTTCAAAATATACACAACTTAAAGAGGATTACCAGCAGCCGGTCCACCGGCTGGGACACATCCATCACGAAAATTGGACATTTCAAGCAGAGTGTTCCCAGCCGGCCAGTGGATCGACAGCCGGTCCACCGGCTAGGGACACCTGTACACGGATTTCAGCAAATTTTCCGCAAAACACATTTTCAAGCTGGGAATCTAGCATGCATATGAGACGGAAACACATTCAACACGTAAATTCAACACATATAATAAACCAACGATCCAATATACTCCTTCTTCATAATTAAACCATTACAATAACATAATAAACTCAAAGCATGTAAGAGAAAGCATGTTTATCAAACTAATCACCATACTAAATCAAATATTCTTCATTCACATTATATGAACACTATAATTCATGAATTGAACAAGGAATATGATAAAACATGTAAATGTGTCAACTTTAACTTATAAATACCAAAATTTAGAATGTAATGTCGAGTAACCTATCACCGTTACCTTATGCTTCCTTAATCTTCGAGAGAGTCTTTAATAATGCAACTATCTTCTTCCGGGACTTCCAAATCTTCACCTAAACATAAAATTGAAGGATAAATGAAGAATTCACCCTCTAATGGAGGTTAGGGTTTTTGTAAATGTTAAGAGGGGAAGAAAGACAGCGACTTCCTAACTTACAAAGAAGGAGGACGAGATGAGGAGAAGAATGGCGCGAAAATCACTTGAATTGGTCGAGAAATGATGAAGCTATGATGTTTTGAAGGTTGAGGAAGAGGAGGTGTTTTAATGGTGATGTTGGTGAATGGGGATTGCTGAGAAAATGAATGGGGGAGAAGGAGTTTATGAGGGTTGAGTGGAAAAATGATAATATATGGGTCCATTAACATGTCTAGGCCCAAACAACTCCAATTGAGTCGGAAATAACATAATATACGTCTTAAGACTACTATACACTCAAAACGGACAATTATTATATTTATACATATTGCAGTCAAAAATATATTTTTACCCTAAAATAAGATTTAATTACAATTTTCTTTAATTAAATTATTAAAATACTTTTAAGACCGTAAACGAAAATTGCCGGTGTTACAATCATCCCACCTTTTAAAAAGTTTCGTCCTCGAAACTTGAAAGTAGAAAACGAAAAGTTGTAAGAGCAAGGTCGGTTTTCAAAATTGAAAACTAATTCATTTTCAAGGATTAAAATCAAAATTTATCCAAAGCATTCGGAAAGAGTTTTAAAAGTATAAGCCTCCCTTCATGGAACGACAAAGCTCTTGTTGTGCACACAAGAGCACTAGCATTGCAAGTCAAAGCCAAATTAAAAATACAAAATCATACGTCAATATGCGCAGGACAAGTTATTAGACGTCTCTGATAACGATTCCTGTCGACAAATCAACGTTAAAGCCAAATAAAAATTGACAACAACTTAAACTTTCCTTTGAAAAACAAACTTGAAAGCTTACAGATTCGTTCTTCAATCTCCAGAAGAAGTTAACTCTTTGAAAATGTAACATTAGAATTTGGTAAAGAATAAAGAAGAATCGAAAACTTGTTAAAAATCATGGAAAATGAAAAACAAGTTGGGCAAAATAATTACAAGTCCCGAAAAAGAAGTCTATACACATCATATGGAAAGAAAAAACCAGACTTCTAAGGATAGAGAGTCACGACAAGGTTGACCAAAGAGTAGAAAACAAGGGGTTTCAAAGCCTACTAGCCTCAAATCTAAAGGAGAAACATGAAAATGATTAAGAGGGAAAAAGAACGGTAAGGCTCATGCTCAAGAGGAGGGAACACCTACGAAACCTAGGGAAACCACGTACACCCAAATTTCAGGTAGCAAAGTCACCTTCTAGACTTACAAGCTAGTCCATGACGGAAAGTAGTTCACCAGCTTTCCACTGCGCACGCTGATCAACGCTTCCTCTAACATCACTAGTACTACTCAAGATCATACTACACTTATCATTCAGCTAGAGTCAACTATAAGTATCTCCATAGGGTAAGACTCTCATGAAATATTCCTAACTCAAAATACTTTGAGCTTTCTAGCATATCAAGCGAAATCTCGCTATATACTCGCAACTACAGGTTTGAAAGATGGCACTCTCCTAAACCATAATTACCATCAACTAAAAAGTTAAACCAAGGTAAAATCCAAAGTGGTGTTTCTATCAAGCATAGGGCCACGAGATACCTATTATAACACTCATGGAAAGC
>VHZZ01004954.1:39152-49304 GCA_009801015.1 Silene noctiflora | reverse complement strand
ATTTCCTCACATTGATGGTAAGGCTATAAAATTACTACAATAGTAATTTTATTGATTCAAAATGCTTGGATGAACTCCTAGTATTCAAGCTAGAACACCTCCTCTTGTCTCACCCAAGACTATCCCAAATTATCCTATAAAATACTAACTAGATATTTTATAGAAACCTTGATTTGATATGTAGTATTATTACTTTAATAATACTAGTTATGTATAATATTGTTTGTGAATTTTTGGTGAGATTTTATGATCAACAAATTGATCAAATTTGTGATGAAAAATGAAGAAAACAAGTCCCCTTTTTTCTTGTGTATAAACCGGCCAAAAGAAGGTGTGTAGAGGATTGTTTTTCTCAATTTTTAAACTCTATTAAGTGTGCATGTGAAGGCCTATTTATAGCATCTCAAATGTAAAGAAATGAACATGTATAAACATATTGTATTGGGCTTGGCTAACCCACATGGATGACCGAAACACAACATGTGTCGGTCCACTTGGACCAAAAACGATTCATTTCGATTTCCGACATTTGTCCAACAAATGCTTATAAGACTTATATTTAATTATCATATATAATTAAATATTAATTTAATTTTTTAACACTTAAATAATATAAATTAACAAATAATGTACACTTAACTATCAAGTGACATTTTACCATTTTATCAATATAAAATGTCTCTCATAATAATTAATTAGTTAATTTTTACAACATCTTGTAAATATTATTAACTAATTACCTCTGCCTCATAACATACACATATATCGTAATAATTTAAATACTTAAATATTAATTACTACATTATCGTCCATTTATTAATCAATTATCAAATAGTTGAATAATAAATTCTTTTGGCCCGAGTTCGAAACTCGTCATCAAATTATAAATTCACTTGACTAATTAAAAGTCAATTTATACAAGGTACTAATTATATTTATATCTTATATATAAATAATTAGCTTTTCCATTTGGGCATCATCCTTTAGTTGTGACCGAAAGAGATCAGTTAATCACCGTCGTCTTACGACAGTAACGTCAAACTCCCACTCAGCCGAGCGTTAGCGATTTACTTTGATCAACTGACAAACAATACATTATATCCTTGATATTCCTTTTACGAGATTTATTAAGTAGACTCCCTATTGAGGAGGACACTACTCCAGCAAAAATTTCGAATGGCGGCCATAAAACCGTTATTTCTCCTCAAAATTCAAAATCGCAAATGGCGGTAATAAAAGCCGTCATCCGCCCAACTCATAAAAGGCCTATCTCTCTCGAGCACTACAATCATCTCCTATAAACACCAAAATTACCTAGCGGAACCCATGAAAACCTCCTCGCGGAGTCATTCTTCAACAAACATGCAAATCTACTTGCATAAGCAACAACGAATGGGCATCAAGCAAAGCGGAATCCTACACCTTCCTCCCTCAGCGGCACCAACGTCGCTCCCCAGTGGGTTCGTTGGACAAACAACCTCTTGAAATAGGCTCGATGATTCAGGCTGTTTCCCGCAGTCGATCACTCGACTATCAATGGCTGGTGAGTCTCCACGCACCGACAACAAACAACCTCTTGAAATAGGCCCGATGATTCAAGTCGTTTCCCGCAGTATATTAATGGACTATCAATGGCTGGCGCGTCTCCACGCACTGACAACAAACAACCTCTTGAAATAGGCCCGATGATTCAAACCGTTTCCCGCAGTCGATCACTCGACTATCAAAGGTCGGCGAGTCTCTACGCACAAGCAACATCAACCTGGCTAGCAAGTCTCTAAGCATGAGCAAGAACAAATCAAGGATATATCCCGAAGATTCCTCAGGTATGACTCATTCCTATGGTTAACGAGCCTTTATACGTAGTCTAACGAACTTTAAACGATCCGCACCGGTAATCGACAGACTTTAAACTGTTCCCGACGGCAGGTCCTTGACTCGGATCCCCGAGTTGTCTCGTGGTCGCCCTTCCCACCTCGACGACGCTTTGGTCTTCAGGTTGTAATCTTCGATTGACCTGGGGGCTATACTTTGACTTTCCCTTGTCTAAGATATAGTTAAAGTGGGGGATCTGTAGATACCCGGTATCTGTGTAATCCCTAACAAACACTCGATGATTATCGGACTACAACATGCTTTGGAATTCGATGTGTTTGATCGACAGTTTGTATAATAGTGCGTTTGAAAGCTCAAAATGATTTCGAAAATGAAAAACATTTTAAAACATTTCAAAAATACCTGGAGTGTTTTATGCACGACGATGGGGTCTCAATGACACTAATTACAGTCAAAACCGATACCGGGCCAAAAAGCGACTCAAAATTCAAATCCCGACTCAAACACGAGTCAAACATGAGTCAAACACAACAAACCCACCCCAAATATCACCCACATCTTATTGTACACGGTGCAATAAGAATAACCACAAAACATACCCAACAAAACCTAGGGTAGAACAAACCACAAATTCCAAATTTGCGAAAGGGACAAGACAACCTCTTGTGTCGCCAAAACACCCATGCCTCAATGGGTGGCCTGTAGGGCCACGTCGCCCAAAACGCATAACACCGCACATTTCTCTATAAATACCCTTCAAGCACCACCATTTACAAACACGCGAGAGTCCGCTCATTCTTTCTCCCTTAATATTCTAGACCTCGACTTCTACTGAAAAAAAAACTAACACGTGTTTTCGACCTACCGATCGAAAACACGAGTCATACACATTGTTTGGTACCGTCATCGTGAATTAGAAACACTTGACTTACCACTTCGACCAATTACATCAACACTGAAACAAAGCAACACTCCATATTTACAAAACGGTTTTTCAAATCGAGCTTTCCGACTCATAAGTTTTACACTTTGTCGATTTCTCTTCAAGCAACCGAACATGTAAGTATGAGGGTGTAATTAATCCACTTATTTTATGTTTTCTTTACTGTTTTCATGACTTCAACATGATAAAACATGCATAACATGATCCAAAACATGGATTGTTTGAGGCAAAATCGGGTTTTGACCTGAAGCAGAAGCTCCTAGTCACAAATAAAACCTCGCGCCTCTTTAGACTCCTTTGGTCAGAACTCAAAAGTGTTTGAGTTCATCATTTATTTACATTTCAACATGTTATTTCATCCCTTCCTTTACGATTTTCTTACCATTTCAAATCATTTTTATGATGAATATTTTTTTTACCATTACCGAAATCATCCATGGTTATTTATACCATGACAGTTTTATCCCGTGTAATGATGATATCGTTGGTTAATAACAAATTTACGGAGATTCGAACATTTTCATCTCTTATTTCTTTCATTTTTGCCAACATTTAAGTTATATTCATAATCATCCTTGGTTCCTCATATCATGTCGATTTAACCCGAGTATGATGATAAACTTTGACTAATTACAAAGTAATGAACTTAACATAACTAGTTCATATAATGCATTTTCGTCTTTATTTTCAAACCCGACAACGAATATCATCAACATAATGATGAATATTCCGAGTCATGTTCTACACTTTTCAGCAAAAATGGTCTTAACGACCTTTTCAACAAAAGCGGTCTTGACGACCTTTTCAACAAAAGCGAGTTCCAACACCTTTTTCATAGCGGTTTTCAAACCTTTTAAGCAACCAAAAGGGGCTCCTTGGACCGCCGTATGGTTCGCGCCCCACGGACCTTTCTATTTCCCTAGTTTTCAAATCTAGGCAGACCATGTTACATCGCCCATAGGCTCGCGCCTTAAAGGCTTCCTGGCACTGCTTTTGTTTCATTTCCAGCACTTGTTTAGAACGATCCCGATTACGGTTAGCTCGAATACATGACGGATCGGACTAACGAGTTCATATTTTACATTTAAATGTTTTCAAACACTCTTTCAAACAAATGGATCGTGTTAAGCACCGTAAACCTGACTCGGTAAATGGTAGTTTAATTTCCGTTCTTTCATGCGAATCAGCATTAAAATTCAACTTGACATCAACTTCTTAATATATGGATAAACAACTGACATAGCAATTCTCACATGTTAGGTTTAAACTTGTGGATGCGCATTCATGCATTAAACCCGTTTTATCAACTTTTGCACCTAACCAACCAAGATCAATCAGTAGAGGCAGCTACCGTGGGCGGGATTGGGTGTTTGATTAAAAAAATTCCCAATACGTACCCTCACCTCTTACTCAGAACCTTTGGATAGTGCATGGCCTTATCCAGGGCGTACGAGAGTCATTCTAGTGATAGGATGCTAAAAGAGGGACGAGTCCTTATCTTTAGTATCTATGTCAAGCACCACTTTTTGTTTCATTTGACCGAGGTATAAAGTAGATTTGAACGGTTTCCAGGCATCCTATAATTTCTTGGTGGCAACTCCGAACATCTTTAGCATCGTTTCGAGACCTTCACTGAGACGAAATAGACCTATCTAAAGAAATCCGGCCGATAGCATTTTCCACCTACGCCGCCGAGCTTGGCTTTCGACCGTCGTACGGCCGCGAGCCGGCGTGTGGGTGGACAACGCCCACAGTTCAACGATGACGATAAGGGAACAACTACGAGAGGAATACACTTGATCCAAAAAAAGGAGTACTTTTTTGTCTATGAAACTATGATAGATGGAACGTTGTCAAAAAGTAAAGTGGTCTAGGCATTTGAATCACTCAAATAGGAGTCCGGATGTGGAAATGGCTCCCGTTTTACGATCCGAGGTCAACTAGCCGAGATGAGCACCAACTCGCCCGAGCTGAGGAACAACTCGCCCGAGCTGAGGAACAACTCGCCTGACCTCTGCACCAACTTGCCTGACCTAGCCTCAGCTCGCCCGAGTTCCAAGCTCAAGTTCAGGCACTTCTTCAGAAGTCGCTCGACTTACCCTGGGCTCGCCCGACTCCCTGGCGTGATTTTCTTCTTGTACGACGCTCTACCTCCTAATAAACTCTAATCTTGTAACCCATATAAATATCTTACTCTGTAATAATTTGAGATTATGCCTCCTTAGTTAGAGGATTAGCCTCTCTCTCTAGATTAGATTAGACTTAATCTTTACACAATTAATGTAATCTTTTCTTAATTACTCTTCAAATACTTCTAGATCTAGGATTGTTCTTGGATTTCTTTGGGTTTGTATTGAAGATTAGTGAAAAATCCTCATCCATATTCAATATTTTCTTCCTTTTATTGGTCAATTATTTGGTATTACTTCTTAATCTCCCTTTAATTTATTTTCCATCTTTTATTAAGTTGTTTATTAGTTGTTTTCTCATCATGCTCAATTTAGACTCTTTGTTTGTTATTGGTTTCATCCTTCTTGATATGATTAGTGAGTATTAATCCTTGTTAGGGTTAACGGGGGATTACGGGAATGATTAGAGGGTAGATCCATGCTTAATGAGTTCTCTTGGTTGATTAAAATTGTTGTTGTAGTTCTAGTATTTGTGAACATGTTATGTTTGATGAAATGCTTGATTCACGACCTTGCATGATTCTCCACATATTCAACACCTTCTACAAGACCGAAAGCCTTAGGGGATGTTAGACCATGCATTTTGTTAGTAGGGTGACCTGGTGTACGCCAACAGCTAACCCGACTCAACCTATGGGTTGCAAGACCGAAAAGTTTCGATCCTATTCTACTTTGACCTTGACCAAATAACTAGACTTATACCGTTGGACTCGCCATTTGACCACCCCTATGATCCCGTGACACCCTAGTGCTTTTAATCATTTGTTTACTAACTCATCCTCACTACCAATCTCTACACTCACATCATCAACATTCATCAAAGGAGCATTTCATAAAACCTTAGTTTGTGAGCAAAACTGGTTCAATGTGTTATTAATTACTGATAGAGCGAGTTGTTGTCCGCCATCAAACACATTTATACTCAAACAAACTAGCATAGCAATAAATTAGAGGTCGAACCCAAAGGACGGGGGTATCTAAATTGGTCAATATAAGTCTAGTTGTGCTAAGGGTGTCATGATTAGGACTGGGTTTAAAGTGTAAACTAGTCAAAGTAAGTAAATAGCAAGAGAGATAAACACAAGCAATAAGAGTAAATAAAGATGTAAACAAATGAAATAAACAAGCACTAGGGTGTCATGGGTTCGTAGGGGAAATATGGTATGGTCAAGTAATGAATTCGGTAAATGATTGTAGTTGTGTCGGGATTGAGTTGATTTGTCTTACAATCCCTAGAGAGGTTAAGTCCCGGAGTCGAGCTTAAAGCTTTACAACACCTACAATGACTTGGTCCTCCCTATTCAACAATATGAATGGTCTAACAACACTCGAGTTGATTTATGTCTTATAAGTATTGTTAAAGAGATAGAGAATCATTCTAGGTTGTCAATCAAGCATTTCATCAAACATAACATGTGTATCAGTGAAAACACAACATAGAAATCATTCATATAAACTCAATAAACAATATCTAAACCCATGGTTACTCCCCTAATCCCCCACTAACCGTAGTTAAAGGACTACTCACATATCATTATGGTAAACATGCCAACGAGGGTGTCAATCATCTTAGTAAGCATAAACATGATGATAATGAAGTAAAATAACAAAGGAAGTAAGTAAATGATTAAGCAAAGAGTAAAAGGATTATACCAACTTAAGATGAACAAAGAAATGGAAGAACAATCGAAAGAAATTTTGATAAATGATGAGAAGTTGTCAATTCCTCAATCAAAACCCAAGGATCCCAAAATGTAAACAATTGAATAAATTGCAAGAACAATATTAAAAGATTAATTATTGAAAGATTGGAGTAGTTGAGGAAAGATTAAAGTGTAATCTAATCTAATCTAATGACTTGACCTAAACTAAGGAGGCTAATCCTCTCTAAAGGGACTTAATCCCAAATTATGACAATTGAGGCTTATATAGTAAGTACAAGATTAGGTTTAGGAAGGGTAAAGTAGGGATTAGTTGAAGTAATGTCGAGTAGATTAAAGCCTTCCACGAGCTAGAGCAAACCGCGCGAGCTGAAGCAGTTTTGGTGACTTCTGTTGCTCATCTCGGGCGAGATGAGCAGGTCTCAGGTGAGATACTGCAGATAGTTGCCTATCTCGAGCGAGAAACCCTCATCTCGGGTGAGATGAGGGCTGAACTTTCTTCTTTTGGTCTTCAATGCTTCAATACTCTTTAATACTTCCCCTACTATCTTCCACACCATATGCCTATCATCCTCGGGTCTTCGTTCTCGTCCCCTCGTCATGCTTCATCCTCTAAAGTCGTCAAAGAGCTTATAAGAGACGGGAAAAACGCCATTACCAGATTCTTTCCTACAAAACATCAAGATTATCATAGGAAGCAATTTGACTAAGAAATCGACTATGAAAGTCCATAAAAGCCTGCAAAATGGGGTTCGAAATGGGGTTAGAAATGCGCTATTTTGGGCCACGCCAATTACATTGATTAGGGATTCATCAATATAATCAGAAAACAATTCCTCTCATACCAAATATCCTTCTATATCAGTTTCACCAACAACAATGTCACTAAAAGAACTATCCTCACTCCAATACCCCTCTGAATCCTCAAAGTCGGGGGCAACTCATCCTCATTCACTATCTCAGTCACCTTTTTAGCCACAAATTTCTCCTTGCCGTTTCATTTTTTTCCTTTGTCTTACTTACATCACCGCCTGAACACATGTATCAACAATTACTTCAATGCTTTAAGACACCATTTCTCATTAACATGTTATAATGCAATTCCACCAACATTAAGAGACCAATGAAAATCACCCACTATAATGTTATGATGCAATTACCACAATAATGTAAGACTAACAACAATCATCCATTATCATGTTATTATGCAATTCTAATAATAGTGTAAAACTAACAATAATCATAACACATGTAAACATTCATATTATTGAAATCGAGTAGGGAAAACCCTACCTTTTAGAAAACAAATAAGCAACTCGGGACAAATAGAAATCTGTCTTCCACAAATCACTCCATATACCAATATAACAATTACCATCACAATACCTTATATAATCTTTATAATAAGTGAAACCCCTTTATTATTTACCCTTATTTACCCATAATACTAATTATATTTCGCTAACTAATCAAAACCCATAAACCTCCAATTATTAGGGTTTGACTAAGAGAAAGAGAAAGGTGAAAACTTTGACTTGTGAAAGGATATCAGTGAAGAGGAATGAGGAAAAGTGAAAGATCTTCAATTCCATGCTCAAACACCATGGGAGAAGGCTAGAGAAGTTTAGAGATACATGGAAGAGGTTTTAGGTTTTTATAAAGAAGAAGAAGAAGAAATGAAAGGATAGTTGTAATCTAAACCCAACATCTTGTTTATAACGTCCGCTGAACTGGCCCACTCGGTCGAATGTCCGTACACTCAGCCGAGTGCACCAAACTCGGTCGAGTATCAACCATACTCGGCTGAGTGCACATTACTCGGTTCACAACACTCATACTCGCTCTAGTGTTTACCTCCCTACTCATGATTGAAACTCTCATTAAACCCAAATGTGCTCTCACTATTCCAAAAGGGTCCTCTAGACGTCCCAAAAGAATTGGGTATTATAGGAAGAGTGCAGTTGTGGCTTTCAAAAATTAGTAAGTATTGTATTTATTGTTTCACAATTTGGTTAACATTAATGATCGCACAATATAATCAACTTTATGTTCTTATGTTATTTTCAGGGTGATGTGCCCACACCGTACAAGCTGATGCAGAAGTCCAAGAAAGACAAGAAGGGCGACTAAATTTGTCCTCGAGCTTCACAGACCAACATAAGGTTTTTTAATCGATTTATTGTTTATTCTCCTTAATCTATTTATTTGTAATATTTATTCCACTTTATTTTTAACTATCCATTGTTCCTTATTTGTTGTTTTCTCAGGCCGAGAACCTAGAAGTGATGAGCCAACCAACGCCCACTGGAGAGACACCAGACGAGTTTCGAGTGTACTATGAGGCGGCTAGAAGCTACGACAAGAAGTCGAGACCGTTCAGGACTAGAGAGTCGGTGGCCAGAGAGTTGTAAGTACCTCCTGGTAACGGGGGTCGTCACTCTATTTCCTCTTACTCACCTACCATGGTTGCTCAGTTTGCAAATGATAATTCTCAACTGAAAGAGCAATTGATTATAATGGAGATGGAGCGCCAAGCTGAAGTAGCCGAGCGAGCTGAGTGAGAAGATGATCGAAAATACCGACTAGATCATCGAGAGGAACTTCATTGCCAGAGGTAAGAGAACGCAACCATGAAGGCGTATTGGGCTCAACAGGATGGGTGGCTGTAACACTCCGTTCTTACCCGGCCAACGTAATCAAGATATGTCACCATGTAACACCCCCATAATCGGGAGGCCTTCCTCAAGGCCATCCTAAATAATAGGGGTTCTACGTGACTTGGTTTCTCAAGCTTGTAGTGCGAACAATCGAAATGGAAGCAATTTAAATAGATAATTTTAAAGTTAGTTAAAGTGATTACAAAATCGGGGATCCAAATACGATCCCGATTATACAAACCAAGTCATAAGAATGGATTCTAATTAATTAAAGTAAAAAACTAGATAAGCAAGTGGCGACACGCTCAAAGGAGACAGCTCCAAGTCTCGACCCATCCTTATGCACATTATACTTGTCCAACCACTGCTCCCCATATGATCATAAATATCATATGGTTCACCACAGATATTTTAAAAATGATTGATGTCAGTCTCAATAATATGAGTGTCTACAGTGACATAGTTAAATGATGTAAAATGCAACATGACATACTATATGAATGTAAAAAACACATGTAACTACCAACTAAAACTCCTCCAACACAAACCCGATGACGGCATCACAACGCCGCCACCCACAGTTGGACCGCAGTCCGTAAAATAGACACTAGGGATGCACCCAAAGTGCCGAGCCCGAGCACTAACCGGACTCCTTCTAGACGTCGTGACACCACACAAGTCCCTTCGTACTCAAGTCATTAATGTGCACACCACTCTTGGAATGGGAAGCTCCAAGAGGAGACCCATGCGTAAGATGGTATCTCGATCTGTCTTGCATTTCCTGAACAACCCAACACGCAACCCGAACTCCTCCAACATCTCCTCCACAACCACAAGTAGCCAAGTATGTACAATATGCTCAACAT
>VHZZ01004952.1:31621-47573 GCA_009801015.1 Silene noctiflora | reverse complement strand
CAATATTAGCTTAAAAACATTTTGATAAATGCAATTTAACATGTAAAATCAAGCTAACATAGGGGGTAAAATCACATAAATAAAGTACTTATCACTGTTCTACAATCAATTGAGTAGGGAAACCCTACCTGGACACTGGACAGCAATCCAAGAAGCACCGATCATTGCATACACGATCACATGACATCGCTATCGACACCTACAACGATGATACACCCAGTTTACATACAACCATAACCCTAACCCAAAACCTACAGATGGCAACAATGGCTTACCTTATAAGAAGAACGGTTGACTAGACTAGAATCGATGCACGCATCCATTCCCATGGTGGTCTCCTAGGTAAAGGCTTGAAAGATAGATAGGGAGGTGAAAGGTAGGGGAGGTGTTCTGATTTTAGGGTTGCGGAAAAGAAAATAAAATGAAATGATTTCGAGTTATGACTTCCGCGTAACATTATATTACGCTGTCATTCGCGCACTCGGTCGAGTACCAACATACTCGATTGAGTCAGCCGTACTCGGTCGAGTGCCCCACACTCGACCGAGTGTCTCGTACTAGGACGAGCTCTTGCGTCTAAAACAGCAAGTATAACATGGTCAAAGGTACTTAAGGTCAGTCAACGGGTCCCCCAATGGGACGGGTATTACAGGTTATCTCGCAGAGTTTGCAACACTAACCTCAAATGCTCCACGCGCTCCACCTTAATCTTGGAATAAACCAAGATGTCATCGATGAAAACCACCACAAACCTATCCAGGAACGGACTAAAGACCATATTCATAAGATCCATGAACACTGCTGGTGCACTGGTCAACCCAAAAGGCATCACCACATACTCGTAGTGACCTTATCTCGACCGGAAAATTATCGTAGGGATATCATCATCCTTGATCCGTAACTGATGCCACCTTGATCTTAGATCTATTTTAGAAAACACACTAGCATCACTCAACTAGTCGAATATATCATCAATCCTAGGCAAAGGATACCTATTCTTCACGGTAACGAGGTTCAGCTCCCTGTAGTCAATGCACAAACTCATGCTGTCGTCTTTCTTTTTCACAAATAACACTGGTGCGCCCCATAGTGATACACACGGTCTGATGTACCCCTTCTCCAGCAACTCGTTCAGCTGCTTCTTCAATTCTTCTAACTCCTTGAGTCCCATACGGTAAGGGGCCTTAGATATAGGTTTCGTTCCCGATTTAAGTTCCACGCTGAAGTCAATATCTCTTTTAAGAGGAAATCCTAGTATTTCCTTCGGAAAGACATATTTAAACTCGTCCACCACTGGTATATCTGCTGTTGTAGGCTCCTCCACCCGCATGTCTCTCACATGGCATAGAATAATTGGACATCCCTTCCTCAGGTATGACTTTAAAGTCATCACCGCGATAAACTTAACCTTGGGTTTTACCACAAACCCTCTATAAGACACTCTAACCCCTTTTGGTCCCCTCAAGGACACCTTTTTCTGATGACAGTCGATACTAGCTTTATACTTACCCAACTAGTCCATCCCGACTATGACCTCAAACCCATCCAAAGAAAACTCAAGTAAGTCAATAGGAAAGTCTATTTGACCAACTACCATAGACACTCCCTTATACAACTTACAACACGATACAGACTCCCTAGATGGTATAAACACACTACCCTTTACCGACTCAAACTGTCTCAAACCCATAGTTAAAGCATGGCCCTTAGACACAAAAGAATGGGTTGCCCCCGAATCAACATATAAAAGTCGGTTTTTGATTAATTGGAAATGTACCAGTGACGACTTATGCATCATTCTTAGCTTCCTGTTTGTCCATCATGAACAACTTCCCACGGTTCTTTTGGACCCCGCGTAGCTGATGCACTAGACTTCGCTGCAGAGTTCTCATTCCCGTTGTTGTTCTGCCGCTGATAGGACCTACCATTAAAGTTGTAGCCACCCTTGTTGTTGTTGGACTGGCCTCCTTGGTTGTTCCACGACCCAGATGGTTGACTTCTAACCATACTCTGAGTCGGTGCCTGGGAGAATTTCCCTGGGAATGACCGCTAGAAACCCCCTCCCCCGGCGATCTTGTACTCAAACCTCTTGTACCCAGTACCACCACAGTTGAAGCATGTTATCCCAAATGTATCACTAGTGCTCCGTCCTCCTCTTCCGCCATAACGCGACCCTCCACCAAAACCGGCTCCCCTAGAATATGACCGACTTTGACTATATCCACCCCTCTTGTAGCCCGACTAGTTCCCACCATCATTATCTGTTTTCCTCTTCTCTCCCCCTCTTTCTTTAGCATCCTTAAACATGTTAGCCAACCGCTTGGCGTGCCCTGCCCTCTCATATACTTTATTCAGATCGGTAAGTACTCCAGCCGGCAACTTTTCCATGATTTGGAATGTCAAACCTTTTTCAAAGCGGAGAACAAGAGATTGTTGGCCCATCTCTACGTCCTTGGCGTAGCGTGAAAGCTCGTTGAACTTGATATAGTATTCTTACACAGTCATGTCATCCGTTATGACAAACGAATCAAATTCGGCCCTCATCTGACTCCGGAGATGTTCAGGGACGAATTCATTCCCCATAGCCACCCTAAACTCTCTCCAATGAATCGCTGCCTCTCCCTGGTTCTTATAGTATTCCCTCGCACCCGCCTTTTTCCGGGACCACTATCCTTCAGCTTAGCTCCTTAGGTAGAAAACAGCCTGATCTACCTGCATATCATCGGGAGAGTTCACTACCTCAAAAATGTTTTCCACCTCTCGAATCCAGTTATCAAGCAAGTTGGGCACGCCGGTGCCCTCATAAATTGTGGAGCGATGGCGAGAGATGGTGGTGCTTATCGCGGATGCATCCAAGACCACCTCCCGGTTCTTACCCACATTCTAGAGAGCCTTCGTAAGTGCCTCATTTTGCTCAATCAGCCTAGCAATCTCCTCAACCTCCATTTTAGCGGCCAAAACCATAGCTGCAGATCTTTTGTGGCTTCATAAGCTTCAATAAGTAAATCAAATGTAAGCACATAGCCTACGATTCACAAAGAAAAGATGGCATGTCCAAGCAGTACTCGGTCGAGTATCCTGAGACATTCGGTCGAGTACGGGCCACTTGGTCGAGTCCTCAAGCTACTCGGCCGAGTGCCCTCAAACCAGAAGCTGATCCAGAAACCACATAAAACGTACTCGGTAGAGTACCTGACGCACTCGGTCGAGTACGTCCCACTCGGTTGAGCTCCCTCTTTACTCAGCCGAGTAACCACAAACCATAAGCTACTGCCAAAAATCACACATATCCTCACTCGGTCAAGTGGTGGATACTCGGTCGAGTTCCCGTCACTCGGTCGAGTCATGCCAAACATTCCCATACATTCCCAACAACATATATATAAACAACCAAACAACCTATCCACATGTTTCTACGTATCAAAAGTGCCAAAACTTAAACACAAATCATACATTATGCCATCTCATAACACATTGTACACTTTCCACCTTCCTCCAATCAATTCACATCACAAAGTATACATACAACCATTTTGCTCATGCATATATATAAGCAGACACACACGCAACGATCCCCGTGACACCCTGTAGTGACCGACTCGAAGTTGTGAGGGCAATTTTGCGGTTTTAAGACGTCTCCCAAACCTTTGTGGTAGCTCCAAACAACTCCTACCCGGGTTCATTTTATTTAGACACCCTATGTTCATTTTGTTCATTGGTTTTAGGTTCCAAAATCATCGTTCTAATACCACTTTGTAACACCCTCATCTATCAAAGTGTCTTATCAAGGCCTACCTTAGTAGAGAAGAGTGCTACCATCTCAGTTACCCAAGGTATTATGCATCAAATAGACCATCAAGAAACACTTATTAAATGAAGTAAAGTAATAATGGTTACAAGTTCCAAAACTGAAAGTAAAACAACTGAATCCTCTAATACAGCATAGTCTATCAAAAACAGAGGAAGCTATTCAACGAAAACTCAGCGGCATCCCAATCCAAGTCACACATGGCTCAGTCATCCAACCTGCTAAACACTTGCTCACCATCCCCCAATGGATCACTGTAGTTTTGGAAAAACAACAAGAATCTGCCAACCATACAATAAATTACGAGACAACCAAATAAGTAAGCCAAACAACAGTTCATAAACACAACCATCTCCAGCTCCAAGAATCAGTGTCTGAACCGCAGCCCGGACATAACTAAACACTATAGTGAGTAGCCCTGCCATGCTACTCATCGCAACAGGTAACCCTCCCCAGCCAGTGGTAGACCGCAGCCATGTCACCTAAATCCCCACTCATTGCAACGAGCGCACTCAGATCATTAATGTGCACATCCCCCTTGTGACAGGAGCCACAAGGGGGCGAACCTGGGGGTGAAGACTATCACTTGACAATGGCTCCGCAATCACACTAACAATATCATAAGTATTGAAATGCCACAATAACCACATCAATGATAACCATACAATACACCAACATGTAACCCATCATATGGAGGGACCAAGTAGGGAAAACCCTACCTAATTAGCAAATCCAAGCAAGCACAACAATCAAGGCTAGAATTGCTCCTCTACAAAGTCGTCACCTAACAAAGATAATCAAATAACACTAATCACAAACCGTCACTAAAACCCCTTAAATCCCCTTATGACAACAATTAATAAAACAACATAAGGAGTACTTACTACTGCGATAGACACGGAAAACAGGATGTAAAACTCCTACTTGATCACCCTTGGCCTTGGACATGATGAAGATGATTAGGGAATGAAGTTACGTAGTTTAGGTTTTGAGAGAAATGTTTTAAAAACTGATTAGAACTGCTTAATCCGTCTTTTATACTTCTCTAATCATTTTAATCAAAACCGCGGAAATTAACCCGTCAGGCCGGGTACTCGGTCAGACATACTCGACCGAGTACGCCCTACTCGACCGAGTGACCAACGTACTCGGCCGAGTGCACCCAAGGTAGAAGCCTGCCTCAAAACACTCGATGACCCACTAGGTCGAGCACAGCCTATTCGACTGAGTTCACAATGCTCATGATATTGTGGTATTACACACGGGACTCGATAAGAGATAGAATCTCGAAATCTTACGATATCATCACCTAGGTGGACAAACAAGTTGCTTTCTGACTCGGAATTTTACGATTTCGTGTATCAGAGACGGTATCTGACGCGACATCGAAATCGACCTTAATTAGCGTCAAAATTATTGTAATAAAATGCACAAATGACCAAGATAGTTAAAATATGTTTTCAGCAACTTTTAAAATAGTCTTATGGATTCGTATCCATTATCACAGTTGTCTAAGTACTTTGCAATCCGATCATCATCGGGTGGCTTTTGGTAAGTACAGACTAAGTTGTTTATAGTCCATCATATGTTGTGATAAACAAAAAGATCATTTTATGATAAATAGTGACTATTTTATGTGAAAAAATGACCACATTTAAAAAGTGGTTATTTTATATTAAGTAGTGGTTACTTTTAAACATAAAATAAGAACACGAGTTAGTTTAAGTGATAAGATTTCTCTTACTCCATCAATAAATTAGGGGTTTGATTCTTACCCACAACATAGTTGCTCATTTGAACTAAAAAAAATATAAAATGTTCAATTTTTATCATAAAATAGTCATTATTTTATATAAGGGTAAGATTATCAGACTCTTCTAAGTCTTAAAACTCTGTCACATCAAATTTCACTAACTTTTATTATTTTTTTATTGTTCAAATTCAGCTCAAACTTTATACATTATCCGTCAAACGCATAATCTATTTTTCCACTTCATTTTATTTTTACAAAAATAAATGACACATGTGATCCAATCATTGGATAATTTTCCTTCAAAGTGGGATCAAGACTCACATTAGTCTTAAATTGAGTCTTGGATTTCCAAGATTCAATTTAAGACTTTGTCTTGACTAGGGTAGATTAATGATTGTCTTGAGTGAGTTTTGTCTCAAAATTTATCAAAATCTTGTCTAAAGATTATTAATAATCTTATTTTTAGTGGTCGTATCATACAACGGTGTTATGGTATAATTCGTAAATTATAGACTCTGCACACGTGTAACTTATCAATTTACGAATTACACAAAGATTTTGTTTACCCCAGTGTGTCTGCATGGCTTTCCAGTAATATGATACTGCGTAGACGCTAAAATCACCAAATTCAAAAATACACATGGAGATTCATACCATGCAGACATGCAGACATGCAGTGAAGGTAAGTAAGTATAAACGGGTTACCTAGCGTAAGTGGAATGTAAGGAAGACAATAAATGAGAGGGAAGGTGAGTAGCTCCACCATCCTTTAGACATCGTTATCTCATTTATGGAATTCACATGTGTCATTCAGCCTTTCACGCTCTCCATTGTCCTTCTATTCACTCTCTCTGTAGTCTACTGCCCCTTGTTCCTTCGATTAGAGGTTTATTAAATGCCAAGTAGTTGAGTATTTTCGCAATTTATGACACCTCCCATTAATGTTTTCCACCTATTTATCTGCATCATTTCACTCTCTCATTTAATGCAAATCCATCTATTCCGCATTTCGTTTTGCCCAATTTTTCAAATTACAAATTCTCCTTTGTCACATATTTAAATATAACTATTTTTATAAAAAAAAATGTGATCATATTAATTTAATAAGTAACATTTTATAATTAATTATTTTTAATACGGAGTATATTATAAAGTCACCACATTTAAGCCATTATAATTTGTGATCATCACAAGAGAGATTGACTAATTTCAAATTATTTAACACATTTATTGGGAGTAATAATACTTGTAATACGGAGTAATAATTTTGAAAAGTGTGACATGCATTCATGCAATTTAAATATTTTTTATTTTTTATGTAAGAATTTATGTAAGAGCATTGGTAATTCGTACACTTGAGTTTGTCGATAAAAATTTTAAAACTAAAATTCTTCCATTATTATCAATATGATTGAGTTTGAGTTTTTCAAGAAATTAAAATTAGCTTTATGGAAAGAAGATATAAGTAGTGGCCCCTATTAAGAACAAAGAGAGTTTTTTTTGTTGTAGTTAATGAAATGACTCAGTTTAAGAAGAATTTTATATAAAACTTTTTAGTCTTGAGTTTGTCAATAAAAATTTTAAAGTGTGGGTATTATTGTGTTTATAGAAAAGGGGTAGATTCTTATTTAAGAATCAAGTTCTTAGATTATTAAAAGTTTCAGTTAAGAAAGATAAATAAAAAAAATTTCCATTGATGTTCTCCTACTTAGGGTTTGGTGAAAAATGAAAAACTTTATATAAAGTTCATTCATTAGAGCATCCATATCCAAGATAATAAGTTTGTCCTCATATTTCTTAATTTTCACACTTCACTTTCACCCATATTCCACTATCTCCATCCTATTCTTTTTACACTATCTACCCCTTTTTTTATTTTTAGAGGATATAGAACATTGGCTCTTGTGCACACTAATCTCTCACCATCTACCATGTGACATATATTTTATTTATTTTTTATTTTTTCTTAACAAAAAACTTGGGAGAGGAGAATAAAAGGATCCTCTTTGATGTGGAAATTTTTTAAGAAGAGAAAAAAAAGGAGATGATGAAGATATTGGAATATGGGTGAAAGTGAGGTGTCAAAATTAGAGAAAAAAAGAGAAAAAATAAAAGGAGAAAATCATCCTCTTAGATGTAGATGCTCTTACCCCCTCATCTCCCAAATTTTTTATAACCAAAAAATAAATAAGAAATAAACTACTCCCTCCGTCCCGGTCATTTGTTGTCATTTTCCATTTTGGGGTGTCTCAGTCATTTGTTGTCCTTTCTATTTTAGGATTGCATTTGATGACTAATTTGATCTTTGACCTTCAATTTACTCCACTTGTCATGTTATAATTGGCTCCCTCCTCTTTCTTTGGTCTTTGTGCCAAAACCAAAGGACAACAAATGACCGGGACAGAGGGAGTATATGCCACATGGTAGATGATGGATGACTAATTGGCACAGGGGCCAATGTTGCATATCCTCTAAGAGCATCCACATTGAAGAGGATGAACCATCCTCTTAGCACTCTCTCTTATCTAAGAGGATGTCCTCTTTAATGTGGAACCATTGTTACATGTCCTCTTTGAAGGAGGAAGAAGAATACTTCCTCTGTTTTTAGAGGATATGCAACATTGACCATTGTGCCTACTAGTCATTCATCATCTAGCATGTGGCATATAAACTACTTCTTTTTTATTTCTTGGTTATAAAAAAATTGAAAGAGGAGGATAAGAGGATCCTCTTTGATGTAGAATTTTTTTAAGAAGAGTAAAAATAAGAGGATGGGGATATTGGGATATGGGTGAAAGTGAGGTGTCAAAATTAAAGAAGGAAATAGAAGAAATAAGAGCATCCACATTGAAGATGATGGACCATCCTCTTAACACTTTCTCTCATCTAAGAGGATGTCCTCTTTAATGTGAGTGCGTCCTCTTAGCATCTTCTTTGAAGAGGAAGAGGAAGACTTCCTCTATTTATAGAGGATGTTCTTATCTTGGCTCTTGTGCTAAATAAGAGATAACAATTATAGTGGATTTACTTTAAAGTGAAAGAGGAGAGGAAGATAGCATCTCCTTTGACGTGGGTAAAAATAGAAAAAGAGGAAGAAGATAGTGGAAAGTAGGGTAGATGAAAAAGGGTATGATGTGTCAAAAATATAGAAGGAAATGGAAGAAATAAGAGGATCAAACCATCCTCTTTAATGTACATGCTCTAAAAATAGAAGAAGTGTTCATCTTCCTCCTTCAAAGAGGACTTGTAACAATGGTTCCACATTGAAGAGGATATCCTCTTAAATGAGGAAGAGTGCTAAGAGAATGATACATCTTCTTCAATGTGGAGGCTCTTACACTTGATTTAAGGATTGTGGACAAAAATTTTTAAGTACTGAGATTAATTGGTTATACTATAAAAAGAACTTTATCTAAAGTTATAATATTACTCTACGGTGAAAATCAGCTAGTCTCATTAAAGACAGATATTATTCATCTATACTATCCGTCACAAACTGAAGACGGATAATATCCCTCTCATAATATCACAAATGAGAGGGCAAGTGGGATACTCCATTTAATTTCCACTTGATTTGCCACTTGCATATTGTGAGAGGGACACTATCCGTCTTCACCTTGTGACGAATAGCTGAAGACGGATAGTGCATGTCTTCAATTAGAATTTGTGGGTGAAAATTGAGTAAGCATTTTCTTCATTTTTTTAAGAACAAAAAAGAGGTCTATTACTTTCTAATGGTCCGATTTTATATTTAGACTGATTAAGTGGTCGTCATGATAAATAAAAGTAAGGCTTTTTTTTCCATTTTCTATACTAAAATGGAGGTCAATTATCTCTTTTGGTCAACATATATGACATTTTTTTTTGGCATCTCTTTAAATTTTAATTTTACAAAAATAGAAGTATTAGTTTAACATTCTAAATATATACCGTATATATATTACACGGAATTAATCGGGTCATCAATATTTTTACTCTTAATCTCACTTTATTTATCTTGACTCGGTTTCAACCTCACAATCAGAAGGTCACGACCTAGGTTATCAACCCAATTATTTTCCACTTTTCACCATTTTCAATCATTTACCACATTCTTTACCCCACCAAAATCCCTTTCTTATTTTTTCAATTATTATTTACTAACATATTATAAATAAGTTATTTTTGTAATTTTATTAAAATAAAAATTACTCCAATGTGTTAAATATATATTAATTTTATGGCATACATTAGGGGAAAAAAATTATTAAAAAACAATGTTAAAATTTTAAAAGTGAAGATTTTATTGACAACAAATAAAGTTTACTAAAAACATGATTCAACATATAAAAAACAGCATATATAATTAAAAAAAAAAGCATAATATTAAAAAACATTAAATACTACGAAATAATAAAATGCATTTGAAACTAATTTTAGCCCACGGAAGCGTAAATTTTGTTCTTAGCAACTTTTGTAGATTTTTTGTTTTTTCAATGTTGTAAACCAATTACAATATGACACGTATAAGGTCACCAATAAAGTTAATTTGTTCAACCAAAGGTCATAAATTGACTTTGTCAACTACAAAGTTATCCGCATTACCTTTTTAATCCTACATTAATGTGTCATTAACATGACCAAGCAAAGTAAGGTACCAGTTAAAGATCTTGCTTGGTCTTATAAATGATCAGGACAAGATATTAGTATGTCTGGCTGTGGATACTGAATACTGGATACTGAATACCGTAACAAGAGCAAAGTGACCGGTCAACATGAAACCTCACAAATTTTAAGTTATTTATTGTGAAAATTCCATTTCCCCATTTCTTTACTCAAAATTGTTAACTCTCTGTAATCCAAAATTCTACGTAAATCTAACCACTGGATGGTATGTTGTCTGCATCGTCCAACCTCTTGGAGATTAGCTTTTTAAATACGGACTACATAAAGTAATGTATAATCATATTGTACTAGGGTATTAATGCTGCTACTTGGCTTTAATTGCACCGAGATTTTTGTCCCAAGTTTTTTTAATGGCCTAAAAGAATTCATACGGAAAAAACCATCACTTGGGAAAATTAATTAATCACAGTGTGTTGTAGCAGTATGTTTTGTTTTGTTTTGCTCCAAAAAAAAAAGATACATGTTCTGGTTCAAGACGATAATATTCGTTTTAAAGTTGAATAGTTTAGCTATAATAAATAACACTAAAAAAATGTATAATAAGGACTAACAAAAAATTTTTCCTATATAAATAAGTCATAAATAAACCTGATAAACAGATCAGTCTACACAATGGACACCAAAAATAACAGCCTTTAATTCCCCGTCACTCAAAAAAATTGTAAACAATGACAAAGTTTACAATCTACTGTAGTTACTTATTGTTTGGCTTTGGAAACGAAAATACTCCATATAAGAATCTCCATTTATCCTCCCAGTTTGTGACCGCTAAATACTTTCTCCGTTCAAATAAATTATATACGTTTACTTTATATATGCACATTAATGCACGATTTCTTTTACTCATATTTTTAGCTACACATTACTAAAAATTATAAAAACTTAATATTCGTAACGTACTCGATAAGACGATTTCAAAAATATCTCAAATGACTATCTCTTATGTTTTATATTTGAAACTATAATGAACGTATATAACCACAGTTCATGGATTATACATCTAAGGTAGTACCTCTTAATATCTATTTTCTGAGTTTTATATTAAAGTTTTTGAGTTTTATTTTAAATATCATGAGTTTGTAGTATTAAGTTTGTGAGTACATTTATTTAAAACATTAAACTAAAAAAATAATATGATATTACTCAAAAACTATATTTGAAAATACTAATACGCCAGAAACAATGTGTATATGATCAAAAATTAAAAAGTCTGAGTTACTAGCTGAGATGCGTAATCATTTTTCTCATATAACCATTGGAACGGAAGAACTAAGAAAAAACAATACTTATTACAAAGTTACAAATCCCACGACATCCCCCGTCTCCTTACTCAAGTCAAACAGATCCACATTCTTTGTATTGTATTTCCAAAAACCATATCTCATACTCATCACACTCTCACTCCCATTAATTTCATCAATGGCTCCTCCTTCTCTCCATGCTCCTCGCTCTCACCTCTTCACCCCTGTATTTATTTTACCTTTTTCACCTTCAATTTTCACTTTTCTTTTTTCATTTTTTTAGTTGTTCAATTTTACCATGTTTGTGCAGATTCAAGAAGGAAATGAAAGCGAAGAAACGGAAGCAGAACGACAGCGTTTCAGAGAATCAACCGCAGCCGTAACACTAACTCCTGCAAGCTCCGCATCCACCGACGCAACAACCTCAACAACTCATCAAGCAACTCCACTTCACGAACCCGGTAAAAAAAACCGACGCCGTGAAAGCCCTTCGGAAAGCGCAACCGTATCATGCAACAACTGCCGACCAACCACACGTGGCGAAAAACACTCAGTCACAGTTGTCCCCGTTGACGCCGCCAGAAACTCACACCACTCACTCTCATCAACTCCGTCACCCACCGCCGGCCTATTCAAATCCCTAATTTCCAACCTCTCCCGCCGCAGTCCTAAACCATCTCCCTCTCCTCCTCCTCCGCCACCGCCGCTTCCAATTTCCGGGCCTCCTCCTGACAGGGAAGAACAATGGCGTGCGGCTGTGGCAGAATTGTCTCACAAACTCGTCCAAGCTACTCGAAAGCGTGACGAAGCCATTGTTGAATCTTCCAAGCTTAAATACTCCATGGGCGAGCTTGAGAAAAAACTCAATCGTCTGGAGGTGTACTGTCATACCCTTAAATCTGGACTCGAGAAATGCCATGGGAGTAATTTAGTCCATAGTCCGCCTTCTACTACTACTATGATGGTTACCAATTCGGTGAATGTTGACAAGTTGTGTGATGGTGTTGTGATTAAGAGCTTTCTGGTGTCGGTTTCTGAAGCCCGCTCTTCTATCCGATTCCTTAGCCGGGCTCTCACTCCGCAGCTCAAACTGATGGGGAGTAAGGTGTTTGACAGAATTTGTACCATCTTAAGATCTTACGATATTAAATTAACCTCCAGTTATTGTAGTAATAACCCCAGAGGACTACAATTTTATCTGGAGGCGCTTTTAAGTGCAACTTTTTACGAGGATTTTGAGTCTGTGGGGTTTTCCAAGAATTCGGTTAACCGGGTTTTGAACCCGATTGACCGGGCGGAATTGAATTTCGGGGCATTTAAGGATTTGAAGGAGTTGGCGTGGGAGGAGGTGTTGAACAAAGGGACAAAGCATTTTAGTGAGGAGTTTAGTAGGTTTTGTGATAGGAAAATGAGTGAGATTGTTGCAATGTTGGGGTGGAGTAGGGCTTGGCCGGAGCAATTGTTGCAAGCCTTTTTCGGGGCTTCCAAAAGCGTTTGGTTGGTTCATCTGTTGGCGAATTCGGTTCACCCGAGTTTGACCATATTTCGGGTGGAAAAGGGTGCAAGATTCGACCCGGTTTATATGGAGGATATGGGTGGTGATAAGGCTAAGAAGTTGATACCAACTGTGGTTAGGATCATGGTCGCACCTGGGTTCTATGTTTATGATAATGTGGTCAAATGCAAGGTAGTTTGCAGGTACTATAACAGTAATTATAGTGAGCTTAGTGCTAATGATATGTAATAATAATTGACTTTCATCCCATTATCGAAATGTTATTATTATGCTATGCTACACAAAAAGCAAGGTGTCTTTTTCAGAGTAGTTATTATCAATATTTAAATATGTAAATGTATTTTGTTTCCGTTAATTGTTATTACTTGCCTTTTGTACATTTGTTGATGTTTATTTTATTTCGTAAATATTTTTATTTATATAAGTGTAAAAGTTATAAAATTTTGATATTTTTAATGTAGTTAGTAAGACAAATTAAACAAAAATTTTCATGATTATATTTAAATTCTCTTTCTTTATAAATTATGTGCAAATAATAAATGATAATAATTGACCGATGGCGTAGTACATTAGTAAAATAAAGTGGGATCTTGTCTTGTTGGAAAATGGGTGGATAGATTTGCATATTTTGCATGCATAAGATTAGGTAGTGGTATACTGGTATATTCTATTTGAAATGGAAATAAGGTCAAACTGGATGCTTACCTTTCATCGTTATGGTAATGCTCTTTTGTTTTTTGGGTTTTAGTAAGAGGTCAAAGCAAGTATTTGGCTTCATTAGTGGTTATTTGGAACAAGTGATTGATAAGATTGGTCTCTTTCAAGATTCACCACTTTCTAGGAAGAAAAAGACTCGTCATTTTAAGTGATTCAAAAGGGAATTTTGTGATTGACGCTTTATCATGGATTTGAGTTTAACAAATGGTCATTTGTGATGGATAAACTCGTGACATGAGACAAAGGGATAAGTGGGAGAGGGTCTGAGAGGTTAAAAGCAAGATGGACTGAGTTTGAGTTTTACCCGTCATTATTTTTTTCATCCCAAATTTTAATTTAGGATGAGCACCGTCCGTCTTAATTTTAAAACGGGTCAAATACATATTAAATCACTCCACTTGTTGCATATCCGTCTTAATGTTAAAACGGCTCAAATACATACCAAATCACCTAACTTATTGCCTAGGAAATGTTAAAAATTTTGTTTTTATCACCATGTGGTAGTATTTGAGTCGTCTTGTAACACCCTCATTTAGATAGAAGTCTTACCAAACCATTTCCGACTAAATGAGGCTCTCACCATCTCAGTTTCTTGAGGTAATGATACAGATTAAACGAAACCAAGTACTTTATTATAAGAACGCTTAAATAAAAGGGGAAACAATTCTTAATTCTTACGAGACTCAAGCCAACTGAACTAAAGGTTTAAAAATACAACTGATCAACAATAAAACAACATGAACTAAGACGATGACTCGAAGTGGCAAACTAGACTCAAAATCCGTCACGTCACGTGCCCCATCCAAACACCACAATCAAACAGCTACTACCTAAACCTATTTATCGCACTGCTCTCCATTCAAACGGAAATTATTGAATGGATCAACGCAAGCCACCCCGAAAATAGGTGACATTTAACAAAACACAACACGGTCAACTCATGCAAACATTAAAGTAGTGACAAGAAGAAATGAACGTAAAACAAGGTTTAGAATAGAATTACCATGATTAACACAACGAACAATATAAGACATGATTAAATAACTCAGGCGCGCAGCCTTGTAAACCGTGTGGCGCACAGCCACACTACACCCATTTCACGGTCAATATCCTCACAACACCCACGGCACCGCAGCAATGTCTGCTGGACCACGTCACTTCGACTTCCACGTGACAGGCCTAGTATTTTAGCAGGACGACAACCGCAGCTGCGCCTGGTTCACCACCCATCTCAATCTCGCCCGCAGGCTTTTCACACAATCTACATTCCGCAAGACCGCAGCCAAAAAGTCCCATAGCACACAATAAAAACATCAATCAAATTAAAAAAAAACGTAGTACTATACTCGTCTTAACGCGAAATAACATCTAAGGCTTAGCCAAAAGACCGTCACATGATGACACATTAACCAAAGGCTTAGTAAAAGACCGTCAAAATTTAGTGACCACCGTTTATTCATCATAATAGTTGTCCAAACAAAAGCTCACATAAACACAAGTAAAATAATTACTAACACGAGTTGAGTAGGGAAACCTACCTCAGCAGTGTTCCTGTCGCAGCGATAAATACAAAATAGCAAAGAGTCCCGCTATCAACCTTGTGCCTATTAGAATTATATTAACGTAAATTAATTATCGCTAAAACAATAATTTACGCTATACTCTATTGTCCGAGACACAAATACGCGGCTAGCCCCCATCTAGGCCACAACCTACCTCAGCACGAGCCAGAACCGGCCACATCTAAGCCACGGCCTCCACGGCCAACCCTGTGCAGCCTTGCCGAGCCAACCCAAGCCCTCGGCCAGGCTATACTCGGCCATAGCAGGTCACGGCCGAAGTCGAGCACCCGCGCTCGAGCCCCAACAGCCAAGACCCGACGCACCTCCCCCTTGCCCGACACTTTTGGGTCTAAAACCATCTCAATCATCATCATTAAACCGTCTTAACAATCTAGTGGTAACATCCTTCGCTAATACGTAATTATCGTTTTAGGGTTCGAGGCAATGTATATAAAATCGCATAAAAACTATACTGGAACAAACTAGAGAGCGGTGGAATTATACTTACGATTGAAGGGAAGAAAATTGACGGGAGATCGTATTAGAATTCCGTCCCCTAGCCCCGGTGTGTTCGTCGCTTCCGTTGCTTCCGTCGCCTCCTGTTGGAGCCAGTGTCCTCCACAGTTAGTGTGATAACGTGTATAAATCTCTTATAGGTTCACAGGGTATACTTTGTATTTAATCAGTTGA
>VHZZ01004948.1:11031-24775 GCA_009801015.1 Silene noctiflora | reverse complement strand
ACGTCCGCGACTGACCACGGGCGACTAATTTCAGTCGCCAATTTGATATTGGCGACTGTTTTCAGTCGCCCGACTACAATTTTCTTGTAGTGTTAGAGGGTTAAAATAAGGTGGCGGAAAGGCGTAGAAATTATGCGCCGCCCGACTCCCTGAGAGCTCCCCCGTGTTGGGTATGGTTGGGGAGGCTCTGCCTTGGAACTCGCCCGAGTTGTGTATGCGCTCACCCGAGTTCAAGCTGGCTCGCCCGAGTTCGTTGTGAGCTCGCCCGAGTTGCACAGCTATAATGGCCTCTTTCTTCAACACTGCCCCAAAACTCGTGTGGATCTTCCTAGGTCGTGGAGAATGGCTTCCGTTTGCCTTATTCTCTCGCTACAAGTCTGTGGTTTTCATCTCCTCTTTATGCTTGGTCATTAGTATTGTCAATTTGGCTCCTAAATGCTCCATTTATGCACGATTTCTGCTCACTTTTGCTTCCTTTCCTACAAAAGGGATAAAATATCATAAAAAATCAAATAGGAAGCTAAAGACGATGAAGTGACCTTAATAAGTACAAATAAACATGCTAAATGGGGTTTGTTAAGGGATTAAAAGTGCGTTTTTTTATGACCAGGCCACATCAAAAATATAATAATATCACAAAAATCATTACGACATACAATTTATAAGGCACTTCAGTTAAAAAAAGTTCTTATATGATATGAACCCACTTTTTCCCTCACAAAAAGTGGGTACACGTTACCTTTGGATTGGATGAGAGGGAATATAATATAATAATATTTTGTGAAAGGAAATGGAGAGAAAAGAAATGAAGAGGATCTATTTCCGTATCTACATGTTATATCTACTTGTAGGCTGCAAAAAAATGCAGGATAAAAGAAGATGTGACTAAATATTATAGTTTGTGGACATACATATAATATTAAATAAATTAGAGACATATTACTTCCAGCAACTATTTATTTAATTTTCAACACAGAAACACCATCTTTAATTCTTTATCCTTTTTTTTTTTTCTTTCATTTCCTCCATTCCTAAACACCAAAAAAACAAAATCACATTTTATAATTCCTTTTCAGTTTCTTTTGTCCATTAAATTTTACTAGGTATATTTATCACGATACTTTAGTAAATATTACCATTTACTAACTTTTTTTAACCATATTTTTACTATGTGTAATCTATTGACCTAGTATCATAATAGTGAAATGAAATGGTTACTTATATTCTTCAAATGGTCACATATTATAAATTTGTTAAACAAGTTTTAAAAGCTAATATATGACCAGTTTAAGGCCAATTGTTTAGGGTTTTCTATAATTTGTTTTCATGTAACAAATGAGAACATATTGCATAATATGTCAACATATTGTGAAATTTAGTGTCTTATAACTTAGAAACTTTAAATTCAAAGTATATTATTGAATATAACTTATCTGAAATTACAACATATTGAATAAGTATATGAACATGTTCTAATGTGTAATATGTTCCCATTATGCAAATGTTTGTTTACATTAATTACTGAATGTAAGTTATTTGATAGGTAACATATTAATAACCTAAAATAGTGACAAATTGGATAATTTACTTACCATTTTATAATGTGTAGTATGTTAGTATTACTCAACTATATGTTTATACGCTTCAACAAAATATAACAGTTTTTAAATTGGTAATATATACCACAATGAAGTTACCATCTTGTTGTAGTTCCCTCTAGGGTTTTTCCTTGGGAGGGTTTGGGTGCCCCTAGGCGGTTTCCTAGGTTTTTCTGCGTTTTTCTAAGACAGTTATTTCTCAAATAATCTCTACAGTGCCTTTAATTTATTCTTTTTCATTCTTATAAGAGTGTGATCAAATGTCTGAGGGTCTCTCTAGGGTTTGGTGGTGAGGTTTTTTATAGAAAGTGCGATGGAGTTTTCTAATTCGACCAATTCTATGAACTTGAATGTAGAATACTAGGGGAAGGGTGACGGTGGTACAGATGCTGATCAATATGTGGAATTAGAATGGGTAGCTGGCGGGGACGTGGGGAAGGAGGACTCGAGGCTCCGTGTTGTTGGCCAGTTGTGGACTGATAGGCATGTAAACCTAAAGGCCCTCATTGACACAATGACATTGGCATGGAAGACGAAGAGAGTTGTCAGAGAAGTGGTGGAGAAGCAGAAGATGATAGTTACTTTCAAGTTTGATGATAAGGATGATAAAAGGCGTATCCTTGAGGAGCAACCGTGGCATTTTGAGAGACATGTTCTTATCCTTGCGGATTTAGATGGGGATGCGATTCCGACGGAGATACCCCTGTACTTTACTCCAATATGGGTATATATTTATGATTTACCTATCTTGGGTAGACAAAATTTGGAGAATGCTTGTAATATTGGGAATGCTATTGGTACCTTTGTGATGGTGGAAAATTCGGTGTACCTGACGATTAATAGGGGTATGAGGCTTAGGGTGATAATTGACGTTCGCAATCGATTCTCTTTATATGAAACTTAAAGGGGGGAAGAAGTGGAAAGTTAGAGTGAGTTATGAGAGCCTCCCTCTATTTTGTTACATATGTGGATAAGTGGGGCATAGGGGAAGGATTTTGGAAAGAGAAGGGGTGTATTGGGGAAGGGCGGAGGTTTGGTGATTGGTTGAGGGCCTCGCCATGGAGGGTGCTCGTAATCTGGAGGGGAGAAGTGAAAGGGAGAGTTCTTGCGCCAGGAAACTGGTTTTGGAGGAGAAGACAGAGGGGGAGGTGGAGGAGAGGGAGTTGAATAAAATGGTGTAGATGCTGCATGGTGTTTCACTGGTGGGGCGAGGTTATGGGATGGGGATTGCGGGGAAGGAGAACAATACAGGGGTGGTTTCAATGGAGGAGGAGGTGTTGCGTGTGACCATAAGGGGGGGGAGGGGGGGGGGGAATGAGAGCCTGTTGCGGAAAGAAGTTAGTGGGTCATGGGATGGTGAGAAACGCAATTTTTTTAAGGCAAAGCGGGGTATAGAGTGTATGGGTGGGAGGATAATAGGGCAGCAGGAGACTGGGGATGTTGGTGAGGGGTCTAGCAAGGGGAAGCGAAAGGAGCGTGGTGGTAGCGAGGGAGAGGAGGGAGATAATAGCGAAGTGATGAGGGAAGGAAGATGGGAATCCTGGAGGCCGATTGTATTTCGAATTTTCAAGTAGCGGTGGCTGACGGAGATCAGCCCCGCGAACAATAATGAAAATCTTGAGTTGGAACTGTCAAGGGTTGAGCAATCCCTTGACGATTAGTACTCTCTGGGACTAGTGTTGGAGGGAGTGCCCAAATATTGTCTTCGTTATGGAGACACTGATAAGTGCACAAAAATTAGAAAAAATAAGGAATAAATGTGGTTTTTCTTCTGGTATTTGTCTTAATAGTAGTGGTAGATAGGGAGGTCTGGGTATTTGGTGGAAGGACATTGATGCTCGTTTGTTGTCATATGACAAACATCACATTGCTTTGAAAGTTGTGGGGGCGGAGGGGAATACTCTCTGGCGTGCTGCAGGGATTTAAGGATGGCCGGAGCTGGCTAATAAACATAGGACATGGAGCATGTTGCGAGCATTATGTAGCAATTATAATGACCCTCTGGTTTTATTTGGCGATTTCAATGAAATTCTGAGTACAAGGGAGAAGGAGGGTTGTGTCGTGATGGGTAAGGGACAGATGAAGGCTTTTCCCTCTTCCCTAGATTAGTGTGCTCTTGAAGATTTGGGTTATTATGGGAATGTGTTCACCTGGCAGCGTGGGAGGGGTGATGGTACGTTTGTACGGGAATGACTTGATCGTACTGTTGCAACGATGGAGTAGAGCCATCTATTCCTGAGTGCAGTGGTTCAGCATTACCCATTATATTCTTCGGATCATTGTGCTATCCTTATTCATGAGCAGGAAGATGGGGAACGAAGCGTGCGTGGGAAAGGGTTCAAATTTGAGCCGCTTTGGATGTTTGACCCGGAGTGTGATGAGGTGGTTAAAGCAGCGTGGGCCCAACTGGGTGGAGAGAGTGTTGTGGAGAAGGTAGCGTGGAGTTTGAAGAAGTTGCAATCTTAGGCCCGTCATAAATTTGGTAGCCCGAAGAGGTAAATTAGAGCTAAGGAGGAGGAGTTGGAGAGATGGCAGAGAAGGCCTCCATCGGCTGACATATTAGAGAGGTGCCGAAATATTGTTGCGGAGCTTGAACGACTTAGGCAGCAGGAGGAATCTTACTGGTACATCAGGGCTCGGAAATGCGAATTGTGAGATGGAGATAAAAATACCAAATATTTTCACTATAAAGCACAACAAAGGCGCACGCGAAAACCAATCGTGGCATTGAAGATGGTGAAGGTGTGTGGCAGACGGATGGGCTTAAGATTGTTGATACTATGAGTGAGTATTTTGGTAAGTTGTTTACTTCCTGTAATCACGAGTCTAGTGTTGACGTGTTGGCTTGCATTAAGCAAGTGATTACCCTTGAAATTAATGCTCGGTTGGATGCGCCAATTTGTGATAACGAAGTAAAAAACGCCCTTTCTTATATGCACCCTAAAAAGGCCCCGGGTCCAGATGGTATGCATGCTTTGTTTTATCAGAAATATTTGGAAGTGGTGGAGGATGATGTGTGTAAGCTAGTGAAGGAATGGTGGGATAGAGGTGATGATATGGAGAAGCTGAACAGAACACTTGTGGTGCTTATACCGAAATGTAATGAACCAAGAAAGGTAACGGAGTTTCGACCTATTAGCCTTTGTAATGTCTTGTATTAAGATTTTTCCAAAACTCTTTGTAGTAGACTGAAGGGCTTCCTAAATGGCTTTATCTCGGAAAATCAAAGCGCCTTTACTCCGGGAAGGCTTATTACGAATAATGCTCTTGTTGGTTTTGAAAATTTTCATCCTATGAAGAGGGGTGGGGAAAGGAGAAATGGTAATGTGGCTCTCAAGTTGGACATGAGTAAAGCATATGATAGGGTCGAGTGGTCTTTTTTGGGGGATGTGATGGAGAAAATCGGGTTTTTGAGGGCGTGGCGGAGCCGGATTATAAGGTGCTTTACCACTGTTTCTCAGTCTTTTTTTATTAACGGGCAGCCGGTTGGTGGGGTTTGGCCGAGTAGGGGGATAGCGCAAGGGGATCCTATTTCTCCTTACCTTTTTCTACTTTGTGCATATTTTTTCTCTCATATGCTAGGTTTTGCGGCGGAGCGTGGTGATATTCATGGGATGAGGGTGTGTCGGGAGGCTCCCAGGATTTCCCATTTATTTTTTTTTGCTGATGACAATATCCTTTTTATGCTAGGTTCTGCGGGATGTTCAAAGGTAGCTAATATTGATAGCAAGTATAAAAGAGAATCGGGACAGAAGATTAATTTTGATAAATCGGAAGTGGTGTTTAGCAAAAAAGTTGGCAGCCAGATGAGGGAAGCTATAAAATTCGTGTTGGGTGTTCGCGAGGTGGATAAGCATGAAAAATATTTAGGTCTGCCTACAATTATTGGAAGATCGAAAAAAGTGATATTCGCGTGCTTGAAGGAGATGATATGAAAGAAAGTGAAAGGATGGAAGGAGAAGATGTTTTCAAAACCCGATAAGGAGGTTCTTGTCAAGGCCGTTGCCCAAGAAATTCCAACATATATGATGAGTCTTTTTGCTATCCCGAAAGGTGTTATTGAGGAGCTTCATGCAGTGTTCGCGAGGTTTTGGGACTGAGGCTCAACGTAAGTTACATTAGATGAAATGGGATCGATTATGCGAACCCCAGGCACTTGGGGGAATGGGTTTTCGGGATTTGCGCGTCTTTAATCAAGCGTTATTGGCAAAACAGGTGTGGCGTTTAATGCTTGTACTGGGTTCGTTGGCTAGGAGAGTGCGCGATATTTCAAGCATGATACCATTCTAGAGGAGAGGAGGGGGTATGACTCGAGCTTTACTTGGCGGAGTTTGTGGGGTTTAAAATCGCGCTTATTGGAAGGGTTGAAGTGGAGGGTGGGGAATGGGCAAAGCATTGGGTTATGGGACGAGGCAGGGTTTGACGGGTGACAGCGCGGAAAAGGTTCCTACACCAAATATTGAGGTGGACCCGAACATGAAAGTCGCTGACCTAATTGATGCCGAGAGGGTTTGTTGGAATATGTAGGTTATACGAGCTGTCATGACGGCTGATAATGCACAGCTTGTGCTCCACCTCCCCTTAAATAGAAGGCTGCCGAGTGATGAGCTTTTCTGGTGGCTCTCATGCAATGGTTGCTAAACGATGAAGTCGGGCTATTGGCTTGGCAGGAGAGGGCATAGTCCATCGGTTGGTGAGAGTGTGGATTCGTCTCTCTGGCAGCTCGTTTGGCGACTCAAGGTACCCCCTAAACTGGCTCACGCTCTTTGGAGGATTTGTGCGAATATTCACCTCTGCGAAAGAGCTTGTTTGGTCGACATTGTTGTCCTAGCCCCCTATGTAGTTTTTGTGATAATGAGGAGTGTAGTGATCACACTATTTTCCGTTGCGAGTTGGCATGGCGGCATTGGACTACTAGTGGTTTTGGGGAGCTTGTTGTGGCTGCCCCAACACCTTTTGTGCGGAGCGGATTGGTTGGGTGGTGAAAAAGCTGCTTGATGAGGAAGAGTGTGGTCGTTTCTTGGTCGTGGCATGATCCATTTTGACCATTCATAATCAACGTTTGTTTTAGGAATCCCCACTTCCAGCGGAGGTTGTATGCTCGGGATTGGTTAAAATGGTGGCTGACTATCAGGGGTACGCTGAGTGTGTCCTTACTAAGCCGAGATTGGGGACAGAGGTGGTAGGCCGTGCTTGGTCCCCTCCTTCGGCTGGAACTCTTAAAGTTAATATTAATGCGCATATGGATGGGAATGGGGTCGTGGGGCTGGGGGCTGTGGCAAGGGACGAGATGGGGAGTGTGGTTTGGATAGGATGCAGAAGGGTTGTGGCGGAGTGGGTGTGGAAGTGGCGGAAGCACAGGCTGGTATATTTGGTCTCGTGGTGGCGAATAGGTTGGGCTTCTCGAATATCACTCTTGAAAGCGATGCATTGACTTTGGTTATGGTAGTGAAGAACAAGGTTGAAGCGAGGGCACCTTTTGGACTTTGTGTTGATGACTTGCGTTTTGTTTAGGTTTGTTTTCGTCTAGTAGTTTCAGTCATGTGAAACGTGGGGATAATACAGTGGCACATTGTATCGCTAGGATGAATGAGTTTGTGGGGGATGAAGTTGTTTTTGTAACGGATTTTCCGCAAGTTGTCTTATCTCTTGCGGAGATTGATTTAATATAAAAACCCCACCCCAGGTTTTCCTCAAAAAAAAAAAAATGGTTAACATCTTGTAAAGTATTTCACGTGTCATCCAATATTTAATTTTTACATCATTAAAATGGAAAACGGAAATTGTGAAAATAATGAAAATATGAAAAATAATATAAAAAACAGTAGGAAAATGTTAGGTGATGCATTGGTTTCTCTGTTAAAAACAAATACGTATACTATTAGACAGTACATAACCCAACTCATTTACACACAAAATAGTATATATCCGACCCTTATTAAACTTAAGACGGATACCCTCCGTTTGAAATGAGAATTTGTGTTAGTGGTGGAGTTGTTAGTTACTTACTTTCTATTTCGTTGGTTAGTGGTTTGACTCTTATATAAGTGTCTTTATCACTTATATAACATAATTTAGTCATAAATGTGTCTTTAATGCTATTTAATGCTTACTTTTTTTTTCATAGTAAGAATTATATACTAAAAATTTTTATTTTGATTTATATTTACTTGAATTTTCTAGATCTAATTTTATTTTAAGGGATATTCTATTATGTATTCTCGTGTTTTTCGTATTATATGTTGTACCCCTACATTTTTGAAATTCTATGATGTACTCCTAAACTCTATACATTAATCTATACCATTACCTTATTTATTGTCTTTTCTAACTTAGTTTCTTTATTGACCTATTAAATTGTCTATTTACCATTTCAATTACTGGATAACTTACTTATTTACTTCTTCGTTCACCGAATTACCCATTAACCCACCAAATAATATACGAATCTAACTTAAAGTTCATCAAATCTCCATTATCACGTCATGAATCATAATGAATGTTCTTATAGTAGTTTGTGTAGTGCTTATTAAAAGTGATTTGTGAAGTTTCACATATAGAATAGTGATCAGGGTTTTAAATAGTAGTATCGGTCGCGGTAACGGTCGGTAACGGAGTCGCGGAATCGTCCCCGACTTGGCCGTCGCGCTCTGTATCGCTGTTATCGCGGTGATATTTATTTTACAAGCTTTTGTAGATATTTCATCATCTATTAACTATTTCATATAAAGTTAAGATTAATTCTACTTAGTTTAATTAATTTGATCAATGTTATACAGTTTCTAAGAGCTTTTCATTAAAAAACTAAGTAAAACGTGAAATATTAAAAAAAGAAGGGTATAATATAGAAAACCGAAAAACTCAGGAGTACATTGTAAAATATCCCTTATTTTAATTTAGTATTTTACTTTAGCTGACAAATTTTTAGTTTATAAATTTTAGCTCCGATTGCCAAAATCATTTGTTAATTTTTTGCATTTTCTATGTTCAAATCCCAAATACGTCACCGCCCGTCTTTGAGGTGAAAAACAATAACAAAATATTTGGTCCCCTTTTAAGTCATTTTTGTGTTTCTTCATAAATTCGTGATGCAAATGATTAAAGATCAAATAAGAACTTTCTATTATCACAAATTGTGGAGTTTGTGGACTACCACATGTCCACATGGCAATTACATATGCACCCAACATGAATATTTTTTTTTAAATTTTTTTTAAAATTGTGTAGATGTCAAAAATTAATTACACGCTATCGGAAATACAAGGGACGATAACACGTAGCAAGTACTCGCAAGTCGCAACTATGAGAATTGACAGGGCAAATGGCTCTATGGGACACTAGCACAGATTGTCATTTATATTGGGTAATTCGTTGTATGCTTATCATTTATAATGGGTAATTCGTTGTATGATTATAATGTGTCTAAGTATTATTTATTTGAAATAGTGTTTAATTCGTCGCAATTTTAATGATAAATGTACCGGTCTTTAAGGAAGACTTGCTGAAACACTAGAGCTAATAGTGAAACATCGTGCTTTACATTATTTGTTACGATGTCTCATCGCCGTTCATTTTGTTTGTTTGTTTACGTTGGACCAATTTAATTGAATAATAGGTCTTTTTAATAATAAAACGAGTTAAATGACACCTCACTTGTAGTATATATTATATATATGACAAACTTTTCGCTAATCTCAATACAATTCTACTTTTGTGTTATATGTAATACTTGTCAAATACCTGCCTTAAACTTAAGACGAATATGCCCATTTTAAATAAGAATTTGTGTTAGTTGAATTAATCCGTGGGTTTGAACTGCATCCATAAGGAGTAGACCCGATGAATCGGTAGATCGTATTTGGTCCAGGTCAATCCAGTTTAGGTGGATTATTTTGAATATACAAGAATTTGGGTTTAGGTCGTTAGATTTATTTTTTGGATTTGGATTATTTTCAGGTGTGTTATTATCAATTTATTTAGGTGTAATAGTTGTATGCGACGATAAATATTCGGGTATGGTTGGATAGCATTGAGTCAATTCAGGTTGTGGTCAAATTCAGGTGCAAGTAGAGCTGGGCAACAGTGCGGGTTGGCTGGGCCGCCTCACTGGGCCCTCTAATATCCAGCCCGTGGCCCGCACAATCCGCTCTCCAAGGGGCCGGTCTCGGGCTCCTCCTTCCCCAGCCCAAGCCCGCCTTCTTTTCTACCCATTTAATTACCCAACCAGGGCGATTCAGGGCCATCATTTTCCAGCCCCTCCCGTCCCCAGCTCGCACACCCACAGCCCACAGTCCCAGCTCTAGGTGCAGGTCAACAGGGCTGGGTTATTCAAGCCGGATAATATTTGCGCAAGAATGAGAGAGCCAATTTCATTAAAACCAAAGAGGTTGTGTACAAAATTAAAGCAACCGGGGATAGATGAAGTACTTCAACTTATTTGACTGATGTGATGGTTATTATTGTATATTTTTAAAAATATTTGTCAAAGTAAAATGGGTTGATCATTAAGCTTAAGCTTAATTAAACTGAAATGAGTACTGATGCTATATAAGCAGCTAGTTGGTAAGAAGCTAGACCGTATTATTATACTTTACAAGAGGAGTTCCTCACCACAAATCGTTATTTTACATACAACTTTGGACAAAAATGGAGCCGAAAATAAAGCCGCTAGTATAATACGGATGAGTAATAATATACATACAGAAATTAGAGCAAGACGCAAATTTAAGCACACATAATAGAACTCGGAAGAAATCTCATGATTAATTTACATACTACATAATGGAGCAAGCATCAGGATTCTCATCACTGAACATTGTAGTATATTGCTCTTCTATAGGGTTAATTGGATCATCAACCTTCCTAACCAAATTAGGTGGCGCTTTCTTGTCGTATGCCCCTGCTATGTAGGGATGCGCCACCATAGTATATGGCACATATGGCCATATCTCCACCTTCTTCTTTGTTGCTTTTGCCGCGGCTAACACCTTCTTTGGCTCCACAAACCCTGTTACTGTCACCTTCTGAGTCTTCATGTCTACGTCCACGGACTTTACACCTACATGCCCAACGCAATTCAATCAAAACACTTTTAACAAATGGAATACAACTTTGTGGATCGTAAAAACCTAATTTACGTATGTACCTTTGAGTCCGGAGAGTGTTTTCTTGATTTTGAGGGCGCATCCCTCACAATCAATCCTAGTAACTTTTAGATTAACCGTATTAAACTGTTTGCGCTTCTTTTTCTTGACACTTTTAATCAAGTCTGAAAAGTACTCTAGAGTGCCCTCCACGCCCATCTTCTTATTTAAGTTGCCTCCTGCGAACCTTAAACAAAAATATAAGAATGTGGAAATTGGAAGTAATTGGTGATGATCAATTAAATAGGGAGGGAAGGATGGATGAGTAAGACAATTAGACAAACAAGAAAATAAAGGTGAGTGGTAGATTTGGTAGATTTTCTTGTAGTTATATAGCAAAGTAAGCAAACCATACATGTGGGAGGTCTTATTCAGCTGGGGACTTTCTTAACTAAAATTATATTTTTATTCATGTGTGCAACTTACTCAATTCAAGAAAATATTCAAACTTTTAAATAAGGTTGTCTAATTTAATTATATACTCCATTTCTTCCGGTCATTTGTTTAATACCTATTTAATTTTCGGATGTATCGGTCAATTGTTTACCTTTTTGTTTTAGGAATGATTTTAATGAACAATTTGATCCTTCACACTCAATTTAGTTAACTTGTCATCAAATGATTGATCATCTTCTTTTTCCATAGTCTTTCTGCTAAATCAAAGATAACCAAATGACCGAGACGGAGAGAGTATATAGGAGATGACCTAATTAATAGTACCTCTCATTCACTTTAAATTTCTCATACATCAAAGTACAATAATTATGAAAATCAATAAAACAAAAGGAAATAAATGGTAAGATGATATGTAAGAAGATAAAGATGATAGTGATGGACTTAATTACTCCGTCCTTTTTAATAATTTGTTTATTTTTAATTATAACTTTCCTAAATAAAAAGGACAAAACAAATAAATGATTGAGACTAAGGGAGTTATTATTACTACTCAGTATATCAAGGACATAAGAATCAATTAGATTAGTCCAAATTACAAAAAGATAAAGTTTTTAATATGGCTTGGAGTAATAACTAAGATAAAATCAAGAAGGATAAGAAAATTTTGGTTTTTCTATTATATGCTCTATGAGTCTATGCTCTCAAGACATTCCTTAAGAAACTAATTAAATTTAAAAAAAAAAAAATCACTGGAGAAATATTTACAAGGTTATTTCATTAATTATAATAAATATTAGTTTTTATTTTTTGCATCAATTCCTGATGATAGATTCTTAAAAAAAAAAATGGCCTCTCATTAGCTTTTACCATGTGTCCTTAGGACACAAATTAGAAAAACCAAAAAATATACAAGTCGATGCTTTCACAGTTAGCTTAATTCCACTCACCAAATGATTATGCCAACCTATAGTTTTCCCTTTCCTTTTTCATGCTATAAGTGTCTTGTTTCCTCTTTTCTTATTTGAATACTTTTGCGCGGCTCAAATTTAAATTCATGTGAAGTTGGGTGTTTTGTATGATCCAAATTCATTTCCTTTATTTTGTGTAAAAAGGAAGTAGAACAATAGGTTGAATAGAAAAGATCGAGTTTATAGCGTCTAAAAATAAAGTAGTTAGAAGATAATGCGTGTCATATGGCATTAAAGAAGTGGAAATAGGAGTCCCTACTGAATAGAGTAACCAAAGAGGATGTAACTCAAAAAGGTAGATTAGTACAATTCCTTGTCGATTAAGCATGCAGATGGAGCAACATAAATAGTACTATACCCAAACTAGAACAAATTGAGGTTGTCCTCCTCCTTCCTGCTTTCTCTTTGCATTCTTAAAATATGGAAATTTTCTATTAAATATGCCGTGCTGCTCATAAATATCCTTAATTGTGACACCAACAAATTGATTGCGTATATTTTGTGATTATGATCGACAATATAAAACTCTGAGTCTACGCGCCAACGTCGGTATGCCTTATGCTAATGTAATATTGTACACCGTATATACATTGTGTGAGAAGATGGTCTTCCATACTCGTAGTGGCGGACTTTATTTGAAATTTAAAAATAGTTTTTATAAAAACAGATAATAAAGAAAAATAAAATCAAGAATGGAAAATTAATTTAGAGCTTTATTTGTGATTCAGTAGATTTAGTACACTAGAACATAGCAGAATATACTAATACTACTCCGGGTCATACCGCTAGGGATCTGTACTTCATATTGGTAGCAGATTTGTACCAGGTATTGGTCGCAACTACAGACGATCTCGCTATTACAAATTCATGCTTATGGTCCGGATTGTGTTTTTCCTCACATGGACCTCCGTCCTCGACAATGCCATATATTCCTCCGTTTTGGTCATTTGTTTACTTTTAATTTTGGTATGAAGACCAAGTAATGAGGAGAGAGTCAATTATTAGATGGCAAGTTGATTAAATTGAGTGTGGATGATCAAATTGGCCGTTAAAGACATTTTTAAAATAGAAAGGTAAACAATTGACTGCAACGGAGAGAGTATAATATATACAGAGTTGACTTGGTATATGGATTAATTTGGTCAAGTTTGAGTAGGTTATTTTCGTCTTTATAAGAATTCAGGTTGAATCAAGTCGAGTACGGCTACTTGGGCTCGGGCTATTTTGAGTGTATTATTATCAAGTTATTTATAAATAATGATTATTATACGTCAATAAACATTTCTGACTAGATTCGGTCAAATTTTATCTTAAGTTTGGATATAAGTCACGTAATACCATTAAATTATTTGAATCGAGATAGTTTTGCCAGATTTGTAAACTGGGTACAATTTTGTTCATAATAAAAAAGACAAAATAGAAGATGATACTCATACACGAGGTGTATGAGATTTTTCATACACGACCAATGAGAATGTGCCATGTGGCAAACTAGAGTTAACTTCAATAGGTTAGAGTAAGGTGAGATTAGTATATTAACATACTAGGTTAACAAGTTAACTAGAGTAGTTAACAACTTATATGGAAGTTTTTTATTTGTTTTGACTTTCTTCAATTTCATTTAATTAACTATTTTTAT
>VHZZ01004945.1:76701-86872 GCA_009801015.1 Silene noctiflora | reverse complement strand
TAAAATATGTCTTATAATTAATTATTAGTTAATTTTACAACCTCTTGTAAAATTATTAACTAATAACCTCTGCCTCACGATATACACACACATATTGCAATAAATTAAATAATTAACCATTAATTATTAAATTATTAATTATTTATTAATCAATTATCAATAATTGAATAATAAATCTCTTTGTCCCGAGTTCGTAACTCGTCATCAATAAATAAATTCACTTGACTTATTAAAAGTCAACTTATACAAAATACTAATTATATATATCGTATCTTATTCAAATAATTAGTTTACTATTTGGGAATCGTCCTTTAGGTGTGACCGAAAGGGATAAGTTAATCACCGCCGTCTTACGGCAGTAACGTCAAACTCTAGTCAGCCAAGCGTTACCGATTTACGTTGATCAACTGACAAATAATTAATCCCTAAAATTCCTCTTATGAGATTTATTATGTAGACGCACTATTGAGGAGGACACTATCCAACACCCTCCTATTGCTCAAGTTATCGTACGACCATGATCTACTGTTGTACTGCCAATAATAATCAGGTATGTTTATCTCGATTGTGTTGGTGCTTCAAAATCGCTCTATTGTGCTGTGATTAATTGATTGATTTTGTTCGCCGTGCTTTAAATTTTTTTGTCATTTAATTGCGAATTGAAAATCTATAATTCTAACCGTAAGTTATCTCGATTTAGGCTGTTGATGACAGTGTTTCGAAATATTTAGGTTTTGCATATCGGGTTCGAATTTGGGGATTTTTGTATGTTAGGTTCGATTTGCGCTCTTAAGTACTGAAACTTACTTGTTTCTTTGAAAATTTCAGGTTTTCATCACTATTTTGAGGTGCTTACCTCAATAAACCTTAGAATTTGGGAATTTTTACACTTAAGAGGCAAATCAACGAAATGGATTTAAGTGAAAATTGTCTCATATTCTTTCACAGCTCTTGCATTCAATTCTATTGGTACTCCTTATACTCTCGTTAGTACTTTTATGAGCTGGCGTGTTGGGAAGCTTGTATAGCTTTTGTGAGTGTGGCGACCTTGGTTAATATAATTTTACAACCATATAGTCGCTTAATTGTTAAAGCCATTTTGTGTGCTTCCCAATTGATATGGTTTGTGTCAATGGGTTAGTCATCTCATTTTTCAGGTCGTGTTCATTAAGGTTTTTCGTTGCAAAAATAGTCGCTTTAGGTCTGGTCATCTCACATATATAGTGAGCTATTTTATGTCCTGAAATCACTACTTAAGGTATCTTATATTGCCATGTTTGCCAACTTTACGGAGTCATAACATCTCACTGCACGTACTGAGTTGCATATGAAATAATTCTTGAGGTAGATCAAGGGAGTTAAAAAGTGCATTATATTTTTATCCTAAAATGAAGCAGTTTAATTCTAGTTAGTTAGACATTTGCGAAATGGCATATTTTTCGACCTGAAAGTTCATTGTCTGTGTAACTGTGTAACCTCTTGGTGTSTCATACTCTAATTCATGTTTTCTGTTCTTTGTTTTCAGAACTTTGTAGGCCTTTTGTATCAGATGATTATATTACCACTGGCTTAGAAACTAACGAGGTATGTCGCATATTAATCAAATATCTGGATATATGTTTTAGTTATTTGATATGCTAGACCTACTTCTCTATGTATAAATTTCGGTCACATAAGTCGAAAATTGAAGGTCTCGCTATAAGCTATGATATGATTATCTTATACAAGGATTTCGACACTTACCCGTAGGCATTTATCTAGTTTCATGCACAATCTGTTTGAAACACCGAGTTCTAGTTGGCCAACTCGAATGAGTCCATAGTAACCTTAATTACCGTTTGTTTCTTTCATTTTGTTGTTTATTTGCTTATATATATACAGTTCTGTAGTTTTACCAATAATCATCGGGAAAAATATGTTTTAACTTTACAATGTGTCCGTGCTGTTGGTAAGGTCCGAGAGCTTGTGGACAAACAACCATAAAGAAACAAGTTTGGTATGCCGCATATTAATCAAATATCTGGATATATGTTTTAGTTATTTGATATGCTAGACCTAGTTCTCTATATATAAATTTCGGTCACATAAGTCAAAAATTGAAGGTCTCGCTATAAGCTATGATATGATTATCTTATACAAGGATTTCGACACTTACCCGTGGGCATTTATCTAGTTTCATGCACAATCTGTTTGAAACACCGAGTTCTAGCTGGCCAACTCGAATGAGTCCATAGTAACCTTAATTACCGTATGTTTCTTTCATTTTGTTGTTTATTTGCTTGTATATATACAGTTCTGTAATTTTACCAATAATCATCGGGAAAAATCTGTTTTAACTTTACAATGTGTCAGTGCTGTTGGTAAGGTCCGAGAGCTTGTGGACAAACAACCATAAAGAAACAAGTTTGGTAGGTTATGTGTGATTCTAAGCCTTGTTTTTTTGTTTCTTTTTTTTTTTTTTTTTTTCCGTTTGCTGGTTCTTGATACTTAATGCTTTTGCCTCTCCTCATTGCTTATGTTACAAATTATTTTTTTTCTTGTAAAAATTTTTCCCCCTGATGTTGATAAAAATGTGTTACAAATTGGTTGCTTATTCTTTAATGTTACTGTGCATGGAGGTCAAGTGTTTATTTCAATTAGTGCAATTGGTTCGATCCTGCAAGAGTGGAAATGAACCTCGTGAATTCGCTCATACAATAATCAACTAGTATGTGTTAAATGAGCCATGTGTAGTGAAATTTTTTGTTTAGTCAATAGCTAATTTTTTAAGATTAATGCAAGCTTTTATTTGCTTGAAAGTATTCGCGATAGTGTTTTTAAAATATGGTGTTGCAGGCTGAAGATGGGGAATATTTGCGTTAGAGGCAGGGGACTATGGCTACCTTACTTACCACATGACAACTATTACCTATGGATGCACAAGTATGGTTGAAGGTTTGCTGCAGATTCTGCACAGACTCGAGGAGGCAAAGTTGCAACAGAGGAGTAAAGCATTGTACCTGGTTTCTTCAGTTGGAGCTAATTGCATAGGTGTTTCTTGGGTTAGCTCTTAGCTATATTACTGTGTTCTTTATAAAGTAGGCACTAGTATAGAACATATTTCAACTTGTATAGTGCTTGGGATTATGATAAACGTGGAGTACTATGAGATGTAATGTTGTTTTACATTAGTTGTTGGTTGGATTTCTTGGTGCAGGTTTTTAAGTTTTGGTATTCGGATTGTTAGGTTTATGGGACGTGCAATCGAAATTTCAGTAAAAAAAATTTATATATAAAAAAAATGCATTGACAAATTGCATCGGTTTTAAAAAGAAATGACGCAAATGAATTAAATGAGTAGCGCAAAAACGAAAAGGGAATTGCATCAGTTTTAATAACAAATGACGTAAAAAGATAAAGAGATTGTATCAGTTTTGGAAAGAAATGACGCAAATACTCTTTTTTTTTTTGTGTCGGTTTTACAATTTAATTGTGTCAATTCTTGGGCAAGAACTGACGCAAATAATGTCATTTTGCGTCATTTTTTGAAATAGAACTGGCGCAAATGTTTGACTTTTTGCGTCAATTCCACAACTGACGCATGAGCAAATACGACCTCTCGATATACGTCATCCCAAAACTGACGCAAAAGGTCCTCTACAACTGACGCAATAGTGTTTTTTTCCATTAGTGGGACTTGGAGTTGGAAAAGGAGGAGGAGGAAAAGGAAGACAAGGAAGATGCTGATGATGATGATAGGGATGATGATGATGATGATGATGATAACGATCATGATGAAAGATAACTTGGTATAGTTATTTTTATGTGTTTTATGTTATATTTTTTGTAAACTTTATAAGTTTTTTTTTTTGGTTTTATTATTGTGTTTGATTTTAATAACACTTTCTAACAATTTTATTTGTGTAATTGTAGGTATAAATGGCAGGCGATCGAGGTGGTAGACAGCGTGGCGGCTCTAGTGGAGGCTATAGTACGTAGGTGGAGGAAGAGACTGAGGTTGAGCAGTCACTCGACGAGTTTACTGAGGAGGAGGAGGAGGCTGAGCAGGGGATTCCGATCACATATACTGAGGATAATAAGATGATACTTGAAATGAAGGGCCTTTGGTAAGATCTTTTCATTGTTTATTTCACTTTTAGTTGACTTTTTTTTTTTTTTTTAAAATATAAATACGTACTTAACCTAATTAATTTCAGGTTTAAATCTAAAACTATGATCCGGGGAGTTGCAACTAGTACTCAGTAGAAGATGACTAAGGGTGTTACTTGTTGGTCAAAAGCGAGCAAAGAAAATAAGGAGGGATGGTTCAATAACTTCCGAGTATGTTTTTTAATATTTAATTTAAATTTGTTCTAATTCCTTATTGTTAGTGACTTGTTTATCTAACAAAAATACGTTTTTTTTGTGTAATAAAACTTTCATTGGCCTCCAGATCAAGAGAGTTTAGTTTGGGAAAGGTACAATGATGTGGGTAAAAGGCAGTTAAGAGATAAAAAGTATAAGATTGCTAGAAGGAAAAAAGTGCCTCACCTAATGCAAGGTATTTAGCTATTGCTTTGATTGTATTTAGTTCAAATTATCGTCAAATTTATCTATTTAGTCAACTAATAATAAGGGATAAGTCGGATCAAGGAAAGATCAATAAACGGGGAGGAAAAAAAGATGGAGAAGTTGAGGCTACTCATTTTGGTGGTTCCCAATCCTTCTTCGACATCGTAATGTCAAGTGTAAGTCATTTATTTAATTTAGTAAGTCRTATGATATATTTTGATGTAGTAATAAATAATTTAGATTATAATTAATCGTTTATTTATTTATTTTTTCTGAATGGCTAATAAGATTAATGGTAAGATGCCCATGGTTCCGGAGCTTTCCTATGAGACGCATACCAAAGAGGGAGCTAGGGGCAAAAGAGTTTCCACTAAGAGGAAGGACAAAGAATTATATGTAAGTATCAAACAATATCATAATGTTTTGATTACATATTATTATATAAGAATCATCTTTAATTATTTATTAACGTTTTCATTTTTTAGAATCAATTTATGGAACGACAAAGGAAGAACCCCGACGTGCCCGATAATGAGCTTTGGTTTGACTTAGTGGAGGGCTTCAATAAGGGGGAGGTGTATGGAATCGGAATGGCAAAAGAACTTTTCTACGACACACCATCCACAAGAACGCCTTCCTCTCAAAAGCAAACATATGTCCTCGGGATCGTCACTCAACTTCAAACTACACTTGAGGCCGAAAGCAAGAAAGGGTTAAGGAAAGGGAAGAGCTCCAAGCAAGGGATGCCGCAAGGGATGAAGAATTGAGGAGAATAAAGGAGCAGATGGAGTTGATGACCACTTATTTCTCGTCTTGCAACCCGGGATGACATCCACAAAACCAAGACCCTAGAGATCCTTCCGGAGGAGGCGGTAGTGGAGTCGGAGCTACTTTCTCGTGTCATTGAGTTGTTGGTTTATCGTTTTGGCTTGTAGGACATGATAGTTAGCTTTGTGACTTGGTGTCACTCGAATTTGGAACCAAACTTTGCTAATTAGTAACTTGTAATAACTTGGATTCGGATTTGAGGTATTGTTGTATAAAATGTGACGTTGTTGTCCATCTTGTGTCCATATTGTTGGGTAGTACATTTTAAATGCAGGTATAATTTATAGGAATTTGGCTCAAGAAAAATGGAAAGCATCATGTAAAATCATTGTTCAAATGGCGACGACAAATGATTTTTTAGCGACTAAAGTCCGTCGCTAATCTTCTGATCCAATTTTTCCATGGCTGCCAGTTTGGCGAAACAAGGAGCATCCGTCGCCAATTTGGCGACTGAAATGTCAAAATGGCGACTGAATATCAGTCGCTAATCATTTGATTCTATTTTTCCATGGGCGACAAAATGGCGATTGCTTCCCCATCCGTCGCCATTTTGGTGACAAAAATTCCGTCGCTTTTCTTGCCAGAGCTGTCGCTATTTTGGCAAATAAATTTCTGTCGCTAATTTGGCAACTACAAATGCCGTCGCCATTTTGGTGACTGAATTTCGTCGCCCAAGTCAATTTAGGCGACTAAGCCTTGCGACTACATTTGAGCGACTGTTTTAGGTCACCATTTGGCTTTTAGCGACTAAAATCGGTTGCCTGTTTTGGTCGCCCGAGAACAGAAATCTTGTAGTAGGTGGGACGGTCCTTTCGAAGGACACAAGCATATTTCTTTGCTCCATATATATTTTTGTTTTCAATGAATACTGTTTTAATTATCATTTTTCGTAAGTTGATAGATTGTCATACAATGATTTTATTTTGTTAGCTACTCCTACTATGCTAACAAGCATTTACTATTTCAAGCTTTTTCAATGAACAAATTATTGGATTTTCTTTGGGTTTGAAGGATGAAAAAATTTATCAATTCGTTTTAAAATTTACTAATTCGGTGAAAAGTAACACCAGTTAAATTTAAAAAGTTTAATAGCTATCATGATCGATTTGAAACTAATTGTATCCAATGTTGTTTGTGTTCGATGAAAATTAGTTACGTAGCATAGTTATATGATTCTTGTTATTTTATATTTAAAATGACATATTTTAGCATTACATGAAAATTTAAAGCAGAAAAAAAATTAAAATTTGTTAGGCCAAACATCAACAAACTAATAAAAACAAGTTTTTATAACTTTTGGCCAAACACTAACAATTTTTTCAAGAAACAATTATGCAAAAGTATTTTTCAAAAATAGAAACTCAGTTTTATAAGTTAGGCCAAACAGACCCTTAGTTTAGACTATATTGTTTAATTGTTTTCTTTGGATATAATATAATTATATATAGGAGTGTATACTTGTATAAATAGGAATGACGAGGATAAATAAGGTGGGTATTAGCGGGGCAGGGACATACATGACGGTTGTCGGGTATGGAGTGAGTGCCATGTGATACCCGCAATCGTCCAATGACCTGCGGCAGATGACACTTTTAGTAATCATAATCGTACTCGCCCTGCCACCCATCAAATCAATAACCACATTTCCTCCAACCGTGACGAATGTGAGACCAAAATCGGCTCATCAATAACATCCGTAATCAATAACCATATCATATTTTAATAGGGGGATTAAATATCTAGACATATTGTATAATTAGAAAAGTGATATATTTCCCTATGGGTACATTTTTATCCTAGTTTCTTTACTCCCTCTGTCCCGATCAATAGTTATCTATTTTTTTTTTTGGATGTATCGGTCAATAGTGGAAGATGGGTGATTTGTATGGTCTAAAAATATTCTCACATATTTACCTAATTTTTATGTCAAAAGTAATAGATAACTATTGATCGGAATGTTAGGAGTTTTGAAACAAAATATTATTGCGCTATTGGATCCCAATAAAACTTCAGAAATAATCGGAAAAGGATAGGTCATCAAATGAATCATAGTGAGTGTGTGCCAAGATTATACATCCCCAACTATACTTGCCCTTTTTGAGATAGTGGGTTTCCTAATTTTTCTATAAATAGGAATGCTTATATACGAGGGAATCTATTTGTGCGATTTCTAATTTAGTGGTTTATGTTAAATTATGTAATTAAGTTGTGGCTGTGCTTTAGTTTGTGAATCTAGGTTTGTAAGTTGTAATCCAAGTTTACGTGTTTTTAGAACACAATTATGTGCATTTGTGCCAAACAAAACTCGCTTTCTTCTATTGATCAAATGCGTGCTTAGGTAGGATATGGTCCAGATTCACGTTAAAGTTTTAACCCCGGGCAAGCGGGTCTAAGACAGATTAATTAGTGGCCTCAGCCTTTGTAATTTTCTCAAAATGTCTTATCCGCTTCGCTTATTTGGCGGGCGAGGATCGGGTTCAAATAAATCCAATGAACGGGACAACCCATAAACAGCTCTACTTAGGCCCTGTTTTATAAACGGCGGATTAATTTCAACATAAGCAGATTGCAAAAGCATAGTATAAATGACAGATTTTATCAGCAGGTTTGACTAACATATTATAATTATCAGAAATAGTTTGGGTGTTTGGTAATTGACAGATTACGATTAGTAGATTGTTAGTTTTCTTTGTAAAATGGAGTAAAATTTCCTATTTTATAATATGCTAACCAATATGCTAGAGTAAACAGCACATTGTAAAACAACATATTAACCCGAAATATGCTATTTCAATATGCTGTTTACCAAACACTAAAATTAGCTATTGATAATTTAATATATACTAAAATTAGCTATTGATAAATTAAAACGGCATGCGATATACAAAAGGAGCTTTTTCCTCATGTGCTATTTTAATATGCTGTTTACCAAACACTAAAATCTCCTATATACTAAGAGAATAAGAAACTTGAAAAGTTTTCCCTCCAAAATGAACTCTCTTAAATTACGAAACAAATGAAATTTTCTCATTAAATATAAGCTTTTCATTAAACTTTAAACTATAATATCTTAATTAAACTAAAATAAAATTGGTAAATATTATAAACAAAAAATTGTTAAATCTTTCGCTGACGGTATTATTAGATAATGACTTGACACTTACTTATTCCGCATAAAACAAAAACATAAACTGATACTATTAGTATCGTGACAAAAAAACATTAAAAAAATCGGGAAAATTATAAAATGAAGTCATTAACTTTTGAGTTAAAAAATAATCATTAAAATACACATTTGATGATACTATTCAATTTGTTCTGCAGATCAAATTTTTACTTAAATTAAAATACCTACAGATCAATGTTTTTTAAATCAAAATACAATGAGCTAAGATGAAATATAAAAATTTATGAGGTGCCAATATAAAATCTACAAGCAAGACACTAAAAATGTAAAACGCTATATGTACCGTGCATAAATTGCACGAGATCTAAACTAGTCTATATATATACATAAAAGGGGCTTTTTTCGAACGATATTAGAGCGTTCAAATCATCTTTTTTATTTTTAGGAAATTATATTATAAGATCTTACAAGATTATGACAAAGATACTATGCAATATTTTTAATATCAAAGCTATATTTTACATAAAAGAATTGTTTGATTATCAATCTAACCAAAAAGTATAATGCAAAACATTTAGAAACTTAGATATTTGGATTCGTAGCGAAAAATGCTTTCATTTGAGTATAAATTTYGTATTATTTACTACTTCCTCCATTTTATTGAACTGTTTACATTTACGTTTTGTACAAATATTAAGAAAATGAGATATCTCTACTTTTCATATTTTTACTTACACAACTATTCTCATGTAAGCCCTACATACTTTGGCACCCACCCACCGAAAGGTATAAAAGTAGACAAGGGTATGTGGGTAATTTAATTGTTAAAAAAATATCCATATATAGAAATGTAGACAGTCAAGCGGAACAGAGTAAAATACAAAATGTAAACAATTCAATGATATGAATGAAGTATTATTTTTTTCTCATATTTTAATTATGATAAAATATGGTATACTTCTTAATATGTTATTTGTCCCACATTGAAGAATTATGTAGGTGTGGTGAATATATTACATATAAATAGTAGAATTGTCCCACATTGGAAAATTACCATTAGGTAGGTAATCCTATGATTATAAATAGGAAACATCTTTGAAACTTGGGTATCAAAGAAAACTCTTTTGAGTCTCTTTAAGTATTGTCTTAGAAAACTCTATAGAGTTTCTACTATTAAAAATTAATTAATAATTAGTTAATTTAGGAAAGTATCCTAAATAATATTTTTGATATAAAAAAATATAGTGGAAAATATTTTAACTATTATTATAATTAAAATACGATATATATTTTCTATATTACATTCAATATTTAAAATTTGTATATAAAAATTTTTACATTTCATTTGACAAAAAGTATTGTAAAAAATTACGAAAATAATATAATTAGATTAATGGTAAAAAAAATGCTATCATTAGAGTAATTTAATATTATTTGCAAATATTTTAATTATGATAAAAAATAGAAAAAAAAAACGTACGAATATTAATAGATGGTATATACTATTACATTAAAGATGGTGTATTTCTTAGTATGTTATTTATCCCACATTGAAAATTAATACAGGTGTGGTGAATAAATTACATATAAATGAAGGAAATCTTGACTCTCAAGATAAAACATATCCAGAATATGTAAATATTTAATTTAGTCATAAAATTAAAT
>VHZZ01004944.1:7690-20691 GCA_009801015.1 Silene noctiflora | reverse complement strand
TGAAGAATTCTAGTCTCAATGCTAGAAAAATGCTGAAAATGAAATTGCTTCAGCTTATGCTTCACTGCTTTTAGCTTACCCATGAGTCTACACATAGAGTTACCCAAGACCTGCCTTGACCAGGCCTCAGAGACCAGGCTTAGGAAGTCAGGATGGTCAGCCCAGCAATTGAGAAACWTGAAATTCTTCTTGGGTAAGGGATCTCCATGAAAGGTGAGAACAGCAGGGCAATGATCAGAAATGCCATGGGAAGGAAATTAGCAGAAGTTTGATCAAATTTTAAGGCCCAAGTAGAGTTGACAAGAATCCTATCTAGCTTAGAATATACTCTACTACTTGGCTCCTGTTTGTTATACCAGGTGAAGTCATGACCAGAACCAGACATATCCTCTAAGTCATAGCTCATTAAACAAGAATTAAAGTCCATCATATCAGCAACAATTGGGGGATGGGCACTGATGTTCTCATGAGGATATCGAATAATGTTAAAGTCTCCCATGATAACCCAAGCCTCAGCATGAGTAGCAACAGTAATCATAGAGTCCCAGAGTGCTTTCCTTTATTATTATTATTATTATTATTATTATTATTATTATTATTATTATTATTRTTRTTRTTGTTGTTGTTGTTGTTGTTGTTGTTGTTGTTGTTGTTGTTGTTGTTGTTGTTGTTGTTGTTGTTATGCAGAATTTTATTGAGATTAAACAAAAAAATTACAAGAAATTAGTGGGCAGCCAAGAGAAAACATTGATAAGAAAATATAGTCTAAAACGCAAGGTAAGATAATAACATTTTTTCGCTTTATATAAATTGGGTTATTCATACATTATACTATGATTACATTACGATAAAAAATAATGAGAGGAGTGATAATTTTGTTTTAAAAACATAAAGTATATATGTATTGAATAATTAATGTCAAATATTTTTGCATCGATTTGTAAAAATAATACTCCGTATATAAGTTTTCTGAACTGAATATATAGGATATGAACTTATAGGATCTGAACTGAACATATAGGATCTGAACTGAACTGAACTGAACTGAACTGAACTGAACTTATAGAATCTGAACTGAACTAAACTTATAGGATCAGAACTGATCTGAACTTATAGGATCTGAACTGAACCGAACTTATAAAATCTGAACTGAACTGAACTGAACTTATAGAATCTGAAGTAAACTTAAATTAAGTGACTTTAAGTCTAAAAGAACAGGGCCTAAGTCTATGAGTATTGCAGTATAAGGCAACTCATATGGGGGAGTAGACTAGTGGAGTAATAGACTACTGGAGTAATCTATAAAGCATTATCTTAATCAAAGCAGATCTTATCAATCCACAATAACATGATCAAATCAATACTTCCTTAATTACAGTACTTAATTCACATCCAAAATGTCACTATTATCTCTTTCTAAAACATTTACAATCCTTCTCTCTCTCCTAATCATCACTCCCACCCAATCACACACCCCCACGTCATCCCAACCCCAACCCCAACCCCAACCCCAACCCCAACCCACAATTCAACTCCCCACCACACCCACCACAATCTCCGTCCTCGACCACGGCGCCACAGGCAACGGCCACACTTACGACACTCACTCCATCCAATCAGCAATCAACACCTGTCCATCCCCAACCCCCTGCCACGTCATCTTCCCACCTGGGTCCTACCTCACAGCATCCCTCCACCTCAGATCCGGCGTCGTATTGGTGATCCAACAGGGCGCAGTAATACTAGCAGGAACAAAGCTGCAAGACTATCCTGTAGAATCGGAAAGATGGTATGCTGTGTTGGGGGAGCAGGTGGATAACGTGGGGATTACTGGTGGTGGGGAGATTAATGGTCAGGGATTGGAGTTTGTGGAACGGTTTGATGACAGGAAGAATGTTATGGTTAGTTGGAATCGTACGGGTGCGTGTTTTGGGGATGAGTGTAGGCCTAGGCTCGTTGGGTTTATTGGGTGTACCAATGTTAGTGTCGATTATGTTAGGCTTATCGAACCTGCTTATTGGTGGTACGATTCTCTTTATCCAATTCCTCCCTCCATTTGTTTAGTCGCACTAATTTTGCAAAGATCAACAATGATGGATGAATTATATTGATTAGATGAATTGCACTCGTTTTGCAGCTTGCACATAGTAGGCTGTGATAACACCGCCATTCACGACCTTACTATCTATGGTGATTTCAACTCACCAAATAACGACGGGATTGACATAACGGATTCCAACAATACTGTCATCACAAGGTGCCATATCGACACAGGCGATGATGCCATCTGTCCCAAGACGAGCAATGGTCCTCTTTATAATTTGACGGCTACTGACTGTTGGATAAGGACCAAGTCTTCTGCTATCAAGCTTGGAAGTGCTAGCTCTTTTGATTTTGTGCATTTGTTGTTTGATAATATTACTATCTATGAATCTCATAGAGGGCTTGGATTGCAAATTCGGGATGGAGGTATTCTTTTCTTACTCTTGACTAGTATCAAACTATCAATACATGTCCTCCCTTAATTCTACGCTTTCACATTGTCGTAAATATGATTTTTGATAATAGACCAAACCTGAACAGATAAGCCTGAAAATGCCCCTAGCAACCGAATTAAGCCATAGTTGGTTCAAATTTTAATGCCCCGATTTGAGCTGGTTTGAAATTATCCAATTCAAAAGGAGTTGAAATGACTAATTTGAAATCATACCTCAGTTGATATACCTAACACATGACACCTTGTAGATATGTACCTCAAAATCTCAATGACCCGCCCATTTATCACCGCCTGCATTGGTCCGAATAACGTACCTGAACTTGACCTGAAGATAGTCAAATATCAAAAATAGATCCAAACTTTGATGACCCGGATAGTTAGACGAGACTTTGCGCTAAATCAATGGTATTATTCTAGTTAGAAGCATTGTTTCTGGTTTGAGATTGACTGTAGACTTAACCTTCACTTCATATACGAAACCACTTGGAGTACAGTATAACCTGCTTCCTAGACTCCTAGTTATTGTTTTTCTCTGAAATGCCTGAAATTTCTGCAGGAAATGTAAATGACATTACATTCTCCAACATAAACATCAGCACCCGGTACTATGATCCATCATGGTGGGGAAGAGCAGAACCAATCTACATCACTTCCTGCCCAAGATCCGCTACAACCAAGGAAGGCTCTATTTCTGGCTTATGTTTCATAAACATTACTTCTATTTCCGAGAATGGAGCATTCCTATCAGGCTCTAAAGGTGGGGTTATACGCGATTTAACATTCAGAAATGTCAGCCTCTTGTTCAAAAGATGGACAAATTATGCTGGTGGATTGGCAGATTACCGACCAGGGTGCTCGGGGCTAGTTAAGCATAGCATGGCAGGCATTATAATGGAGCATGTAAATGGGTTTGATGCTCAAATGTTAAACATGAGATGGTCTGAACATGGACCGACTGGATGGGATAATCCTTTATATTTTATGCCTGGAACTGTGAATAATATTTCGCTTCTTGATTTTCATTCGGGTTTCTATTATGATCAACACATTATTTCTTGCTGAAGAAATACGAATTTATATTCGATTTTTTTTTTCATAACACCCTGGGAGAAAGAGAGCAGGGATACTTGTACTGAGCTTTTTTTTTTTTTTTTTTTTTTCTGGTTTATTATTGTTTTATCATTATTACAGATTTTTTTCCTGAAAAAATGACCAGCTCAGCAGGTTGTGAGTTGCTTGAGTGCATGATGAGAAGAGAGGTTAATAGTATGCTCACTTGTGACGGATGTTGTAACGGGTCAAATATCACCCACATGGATAGAAAAAGACAAAAAGTAGAATCTATAGGGAATCACAAATTACTTGTCTTTATCCTTCCATGTGGGTTTTATTTTACCCGACACAAGCTTGTGACGAATATCAACCGTCACAAATAAGAATTTGTGAATAGCATGATATATTCTGAAATAAAATAAAGTTGAGATTAAAATGAGAAGACTATCTATAGTTCAAATTATTCATGTAGAATAATCTTTTTACTTTTAAAGAGACCCCAATTTATTATTTTCCTTGTGACTTTAGAAAACTCGAGCGGGCTTGGCGCAGGGAAAAGTAACTAATTGTAGTAATTAGCTCTATGTAAGTTGCCTTCATTCAATAAACGTAGTAATTAGCTAATGATGAAGCATTAAAACCGACAAAAATTATAAAGAGAAATTCGAATCCATGAACTACAATCTATACCTGACAATAGTCTCATTCATGGCTTTGTGTTTGCTACAGATAGGCCCTCAACGATTCGCGATTCACACTTACAGAAGTGTACTGTGAAGGTATTTTCTTATTATTATCAAGTGCTTTAATCAAGCTATAGGGTAAATTTCACTCTTAATAATTCATATTTTTCATAAAGTACCTACCGAATTCTGCAACTCTCGTTTCAACCACTAAACTAACATCTTCTGGATTTATTAACGGAAGATTCTGAGTAGCCTTCTCTATAGTCACTTTATCAGTTGCGCGCTTGCAAAAAAATAAAAAAAGTGCTCAACGTTACCCAAACCTCTAAACTAAAAGAATGTTAAAAATGCTTACAAAAATCAAGTGGTCAACCATAGTTAAGCAACAAACAGTAACGTTTTCCCGCCAACTTTGCCACACATCATTTCCGCCACCCCAACTAACTTTCAAAAACCTATGCTCTAACGGTCAATTACCTGAAGCTCTTCTGGAAATGGCGGTCCAAGGCCTCGAAATGAGGTTTGAAAGGTATAATATCATCTTGAATGAGTGTGTTAATCGAAAGGCGCTACGAGAAGGCCAACGAGTGCATTCCCACATGATCAAAACTCATTATCTCCCTCCTGTGTTCCTCAGAACTAGGCTCATTATTTTGTACTGTAAATGTGGGTGTTTGGTTAGTGCAAGGCATGTGTTCGATGAAATGCCTGAACGAAATGTTGTTTCTTGGACTGCTATGATTACTGGGTATTCGCAACGAGGGTTTGCTTTGGAGGGGCTTAATCTTTTTGTGCAGATGTTAAGATCAGGTAATTCTGTGGGTTTCTTATGTTACATGGTCAGTGAAGTTGCAGGATTATGTTTCTTTTATTTTAATGTGTATTTAAGTTCTTTTTCTCGATTGATTTTGATTTTGCTTTCATATCATTCTGTGTGAGAAACAGTACTATGATACTCACATTACTCAGTGCTATTCTGAATACGAGGCCTTGATCCACTTTCGATGATGTGTGACTCGTTGTCTCGCTTTAAGGGGGCTCGAGAAAAGTCGAGTTGGACTCTTCCAGAGCTCCAGTTGATTGACTGTTTATTTGCTTGTGCTTCTGTTAGCTTGTAAGCCTGTTCGAAGTGACACGTTTAATCTTACGGAGTAAAATACTATATGGACTATGGAGGAAGATATATGATATATTGTGATGATATTCTGTTCAGATTATATTAGAGACCCATATTTCCAAAGGAAATATTATTAATGAATAATGATGTTTCGAGGGATTTGTTCCGTGTTGTTTGTCGATAATTTTTCCATTCTTAGGGGAAAAAGGGAACGTGCACATACTTTGCTACTGAATAGGTCATCTTATATTCTTAGTTCGAGTTCACTCAAATGCTGATAATATTAAAAGGGATTACAAATTTATAATGTGATTTCCATCACAAATTACAGCATTGTCAATTTAGAGTCTAAAACTGTAAGCCCTGCTCAACCTGTTTCACATCATAGAATACAGTAAGAAGTATATATAATCTTCAGTATTCCCATGACAACAGTTTGTGATTATGCTTTTAGTTTAATTCTAATCAATTCTGTAATTTTTAGGCTTCTTTTTTTTTCCTGATTAAAGGACTCATAAGAACTGTAATTCCTGCAGGTGAAGAACCTAATGAGTTCACTTTTGCTACCATTCTTCCTTCATGTATTGGCGATTCTGGGATCAAATGTGGAACACAGATTCACTCTCTTATAATAAGGACTAACTACAACTCTCACATATATGTTGGGAGCTCACTTCTTGACATGTATGCCAAAGCTGGAAAAATCTTCGAGGCTCAAACAATTTTTGACGGCCTAACTGAGAGAGATGTGGTTTCCTGTACTGCCATGATTTCAGGGTACGCTCAGTTGGGTTTTGATGAAGAGGCGGTCAATTTATACCGCAAGTTGTTAAAGGAAGGTATGAGTTCCAACTATGTCACCTACGCTAGTCTCTTGACTTCATTATCTGGACTCGCTGCTCTAGATCTCGGCAAGCAAGTGCATAATCACATTCTGCGGTGCCAAGTTCCCTCTTATGTAGTTTTGCAGAACTCGATGATTGATATGTACGCAAAATGTGGGAATCTCATTTATGCAAGAAGGGTTTTTGATAGAATACCCGAAAGAACTGTCATTTCATGGAATGCTATGCTTGTGGGCTATAGTAAACATGGGATGGGAGCTCACGTTGTTGATCTTTTCAGTTTGATGAGAGAAGAAGGCAAAGTGAAACCAAATAGAGTCACGTTTTTGGCCATTTTATCAGGTTGCAGCCATGGTGGAAAGGAGAATCATGGACTTGAATTGTTTAATGAAATGGTTGAGCGGAAAGATGGGTTTGAACCAGATATTGATCATTATGGTTGTGTTGTTGACTTGCTTGGTCGTTCTGGTCAATTAAACCAAGCTCTTGATTTTATTAGGGAGATGCCTTTCGAGCCAACTCCAGCCATATGGGGTTCTCTCCTAGGCGCTTGTAGGGTCCATGCCAATGTAGATGTCGGAGAGTTTGTCGGCCGAAAACTTCTGGAAATTGAGCCTGAAAATGCTGGAAATTATGTCATTCTATCAAATTTATATTCCCGTGCAGGGAAATGGGATGAGGCAAGAACTCTTAGGGAGTTAATGAATGAGAAGGTGGTGATTAAGGAGCCGGGAAGGAGCTGGATTGAACTGGATCAAACCCTTCATACATTCCACGCAAACGACCGAATTCACCCTCGAAAAGACGAGGTTCATGCCAAAGTCAAGGAATTGGCAGTTCGATTAAAGGAAGCTGGTTATGAACCTGACCTAAGTTGTGTCTTACATGATGTTGATGATGAGCAGAAGGAAAGGATACTTTTGGGACATAGTGAAAAGCTGGCGTTGGCCTTTGGGATACTTTGTACTCCTGAAGGAGTTGCTCTCAGAGTCATTAAAAACCTGAGAATTTGTGTAGATTGCCATAATTTTGCCAAAGTCGTCTCAAAATTGTATAAAAGAGAGGTGTCTCTGAGGGATAAAAGCCGGTTTCATCACCTAGAAGGAGGTGTTTGTTCTTGCAAAGATTATTGGTAATCTTTCGGGGAGATAAAAGAGATACAAGGGCAGTTTTGTGGTAAACCAGTTGGGGCAGTAGGTGCATGTGTGCACTGGGTGGAGTCCTGGAGGCATTAGAGTAACGTTATTGTTGTTTTTGTGGAAAGTTAGATATATAAAAGATTCGGATTCAAATTCATTTTCATTATCATAGGTGATCAGTCATAGAACAAGATTATGCATACATGGGACCAAGTAAATCAAGATGGAATTACACAAGGATTACTATTAGTATTGAACCATAGCTTAACTTCTCCTGGGTTCTTAAACTGAAAGTTCACCATTAAGGGTAACTTGTAGATATCGAGAGCTAGAGTCCGAGCCAAGGGTTTGAAGAGCTCGGACAACTTCAGCCATTGATGGGCGTTTCTCAGGCATCACGGAAGTACACTGGAGACTAAGCTCGAGTGCTTTGAGCATTTCGTCCTTGGAGGTATTCATGATCCTAGGATCGAGAACAAGGTGGGGTCCATCTTCAATGTTGATCTTCCTTCTAACCCACTTGACGATGTCTAGGTATGATTCTTCTGAACTTGATGATTCAGCTACCCTTCCAGTTACCAGTTCTAGTAACACCACTCCCACACTGTAGACATCCATCTTTTCTGTGGCTTTTCTCGTGTACTTGCATTCTGCAAGTGTTGAAAACAAAAGGAACTGTTTTTAGATAAATCTTAATAAAAAGTTAGACTTCTACTATAGATGTTAGCCAGTGTATCCTCCATTGGCTCCTGCCAATTGTGAGCTTAAGGGAAATTAGATGGATATACGTACAACATTACTTTCGCATTGGAACCACCAAAAAAATGATTTCGTAAATACAGGCATGCGGCTTAAGCTAATACGTCGATGAGCAAAACGTACTCCCTCTATCTCAATTCTATTATTCCTATTTGACTAGATGATATAGCGTTAAAAAATCCTGAACCACTATTACTACCCTTTGACAGCTTCAAGTTTACATGAGCATCCAATTGTATCCTCATCCCTACCCTCCCAACAAACATCATCTGATATGTATTTCCATCTTCGGAACAAGGACCAAAACTCAGGCTCTAGATTGGTTATCCTTAAACAATAAGGACAGTGTAGGAAGATGACCATTTCATTTCAGTGGATTTAGAACAGAGATACTTTCTGAGATAAATAAAAACGCACGAGGATATATAAATGGGATAGAGTGAGTGTTTGTCTTTTTTTTTTTTTTAATGTGCTAAATTGTATCATAGCTCAAACCACTTCTCAAGCATAGCAGTACATTCTATTATAATACTTGAGATTGTTTCACCCTAATATCATAATCAATGTTGAAGATGCTAAATCAAGCAAATGTATGATTGAATTTGCATACACAAATATTTAAGGCAGAGATCAAGTTCATGATCATAGATTTACCTGGAGCAACGTAACAAGAAGGCGGAGATTCGAATGCCAAAATGGACTGGAATGCAGAATCCCCCACAATTCTATCAAGAGTAAAGTCTGACAATTTAGGCTCGAAATCAGCATCAAGAAGAATATTGTTTGATTTTATATCTCTGTGCAGTAAATTAGGGGAATAATCATTATGAAGATAAGCCAATCCTTGAGCAACTCCAATGGCTATCCTCAACCTAACATTCCATTGCATTTGAAAGCTTGGCCTTCCAATTATATCTCCTAAGCTTCCTTTTGGCACATACTCGTAGATAAGAAAGATTGAATCTTCAGTACAACAAAAGCCCAGGATTTTGACTATGTTCTTGTGCCTAATCTTTGCTAATGTTTTGATTTCTCCTTTTAAACCCTTGTATGATTGACTACCAGAATTCACTAGCTTCTTCACAGCTATTAGCTCTCCACTTGGTAAGCCAATAATATGAACCTTTCCAAAAGTTCCACTATTTCCGACAGCAGTTTTTTCATTGATTGCCATAACCAAGTCCTGCTCGGAAATTCTCAAAGGATAGAAGAAAGCCGATTGCCAAATACCCACTTTGTTTTTCTGCTTATAACGTCGATAAAAAACGAAAAATCCAAATGCAACCATGGAAATGACAGCAGCTACAGCTATGGCTATTAGGGCAGAAGCTAGTTTTGTAAGGCTGCCACCTTTGTGCATCATTTTCCCTTCATTTGAACAAGGTTTAGGGAATGTTGGCCCACAAAGATCAGGATTTCCTTGCAAATATGATGCTGGGAGGCCGGTTAGTAGCATAAAAGGAACACTTCCTGATAATCTATTGTAGGATACATTAAACAATGCAAGTTTCAGGTTTTGTAGTTCTGGAGGGATTGAACCAGTAAGATTATTATCAGAGAAATCAAGGTAAGTTAAGACAGGTAATTCCCCAAGTGAATGTGGTATTTCTCCAATAAAATTGTTACCAGCCAGAGAGAAAGAAACCAACTTTCGACATTTTTTCACCTCAGGAATTTCGCCTGATAGTGAATTTTGAGAAAGGTTTATGATGCTCATAACAGGAGAATCACAGAAATTAGGAAGAAGTTTACCATGTAAATGGTTATTTGAAGCAGAAAACCTGTATAATGTATTTACTGATCCAAGTCCCTTAGGAATTACACCAGTAAAACTGTTATTATCAATCTGAACTTGCTCCAACTTAGAAGCTTTTGATATACTCTCAGGAATTTCACCAGAAAACCTGTTATTTTCAGCTCTAATGAGCATAATCTTAGGCAATGAAAATAAGGCACTTGGGAAATGACCAAAAAACCCATTGTTCTGCACTTGAAATCTTTCTAAACTCAAGCATTGGTCAACACTTTCAGGTAATGGCCCACTAAAGTAATTTGTATGAAGACTAAGGGCAGTAATGGTATTTCCATTACATATTCCATTTGGGAATGACCCACTAAGCTTATTGACTGAAACATCAACAGATACCAATTTTTTTAATGAAGCACCAAAGTTCTTGGGGAGGTCACCAGTGAGGTTATTTTGGGAAAGGTCAAGCACTTTTAGACTGAACAAGCTCAAAAAAGAATCAGGAATCACACCAGAAAAGCCTGAAGTATGCAGTAAAAGCTGCTCAAGTTTACCTAGTTTACCAATATCATAAGAAATCTCACTCACCAGAAAAGGATTCTCAGACAAGTCAAGAACTACAAGGTTAGTGAAATTACCAAAAACCTCTGGGATTTCACCTGAGAACAAGTTACTAGCCAAGTTGAGAACTTTTAACTGTTTCAATAATCCAATGCTTTCTGGGATTTTACCCTCAATGTGATTCCTGCTAAAATCAAGCACTTGAATAGATTTAAACTGGGAAATCTGTTCTGGGATTGTTCCCCAAATGAGATTACTGCTGAGATTAAGGGTTGTTAATGATTGACATTCAGAGAAATGAAGTGGGATAGGTTGATTAAAGAGATTATCAGCAAGATTAAGAGAAGATAAGTTGTTTAATTGACAGATTGATGAAGAAAATTCACCAGAAAGATTGAAACTTTGAAGATTAACTGAAGTGACAGTGAAAGGAGTATTTGTACAAGTAATTCCAGCCCAATTACAATAGTTGGTAGATGAGGAATTTACCCAAGAAGAAAGGAAGTTTGAAGAGTCTGAAAGTGAAGATTTGAAGTTAAGCAGAATGTCAGATTCAATTGATGAGGAATTGGAATTGATGATGGGAATTAGAAATAATAATAATAGTAGTAGTAATAATGAAGAGTAGTTGGAATTGAAGTAGTAGAAAGTAGCCATTGGAGGATAGTGAGAGAGAATGAGGGAAGGTTGGCAACAAGTGTTTGGTATGTAGTAAGTGTGTGTGATAGCATCATAAGAGTGAGTAGGAGAGTAATAGTGTTAGTGAAGTGAAATGTTGGAAACATAAGGGAGTGAAAAGTCAGAGTGCATTGATGCTTGTATCCTCTGTGTATCGGTCACTCTCATGTCTTCTACTCTTTGTCCGCTTTTGCCAAGCTTCATTCGATGCTACCCTAGGTTCCCTATTTTTATCAAGAAAGATGTTATGGCGGGTTTGGACTTCAATTTCATTTCACTTCGGCTTACATTATTAGTCATAAATTCTCATTTAAGATGACATTAATCGTCATAAACTTAAGACTTACGGAGTATAAAGTATTATAGATGAGACAAAGGAATATTGCATAGGGAATAACAAAATATGTGTCCTATGCATGCAAGTGGAGGTATATTTGACTCGTTTTAATTTTAAGACGAATACACAACTTAGTTTAGTCACAAATTCTCGTTGAAGACGGGTACTATCCATCACAAGCTATGGACGGATAGTATCTCTCTCACAATATGCAAGTGGCATTATCCATTTCTCTCCCACTTGTCATCCCACTTGCCTTATTGTGTGAGAGGAACTATTCGTTTCCAGCTTGTGATGGATATTGTCCGTCACAAACAAGACGCTTTATAACTTAGTAAGCTCAATTTAACTCCACTAATTTTACTCTATATTTGTTATGTTGTCGCACATGCTGCCAAAAGTTATGGGCATGTCATCATCTTCAGATTAATGTGAAACTTGAAAATATTAAGATTGAAAATTATCACGATAAAAAAATAAACTCTGACCAATCAGCGATTAAGAATCTATTTTAATTCTATTTTTGTTTTGTTTCACCGTCTATTCTTACGGTGGCTTAAATTCCATCCAAGCAAATGAGCAATGTAAGCAAAATCTAGTATTCCCTTCATATTGAGATTGATTTTTTCATAGAAGAGATTGGTTGACTCAATTTTTAGAAATCGGTCCACTACCAAACTTTGTGTTATTTTGGAGAGTTGTAGAATAAGCTACGTATAATAATGATGAACAATTGGAGGATCCATGAATTTGAAGGCAACCCGTGAGCAAGACTTTTTACGTGCATCATGACAAAGCTGACTCATAACATGAGAATCCAATAACAGAATTGAAAATTTCTTTCATAAACAAAATCATCCACATTTGTCTTTTACTATGATTATGAATTCAATTTCAATAAGTAACGTACTTATTGATTAAATTCTCGATTGTTAATTACTACTCTCTCTCTCCATTCTCGTTTCTTTATCTTTGGTTTGACTTAAGATCATGAAGAGGGGAAGATACCATTCACAAATGTTATTGAGTGACAAGTTGATAATATGTTATGTAAATGATCTAATTACTCCTAAAAATATATTCCCAATAAAGAACGGTTAACAATTGGATGAGACACTCATAAATGAAATAGGTAAACAAACGATCGAGACGGAGGGAGTAATTTTTTTATAACGAAAGTTAAATTCGACCAATATACTTTTCAATTCACTACTTTTTAACCAAATATATGAGGGACATTTTTCGTCAAATATAGTGAATTGGAGTAAACCGATTAGGTATAAGTCTTTTTAACAATATACTCCGTACATAATTATCATTTAAATGTAATTTGTTATAATTTTTACTTGTTAGAATTTGTTATATATATATATAGAGGTGAGATCCGGTGAGTCCACCTAAATATTTGAGTCCATGAGTCCAGGAAAACAATATCACGCACTATACAAAACAGTATCACGAAATTTTTTTTTTTCGATTTTTTTTTCGAAATTTTTTTTTCCAATTATTATTATTATTTTTTTTTTAAAGGGTAAGCTGTGATATTGTTTAGTATAACATGTGATATTGTATGTCCATAAAT
>VHZZ01004937.1:10932-22768 GCA_009801015.1 Silene noctiflora | reverse complement strand
CCCAGTATGTGTGCAATTGAGAAGAACACTTTATACTAATGTAAGCCTACCAGCATAGCTTAGCTTTCTTACCCCCCCAGCTTCTGATCCTCCCTACCAATTTTTCCACCAGTTTACTACAATCACCAACAGAAATGCATTTATAAGTAATAGGTATGTCCAGATTATGTGCCTTAATTTTTATAAATTAGTCTTTGTTTGGATAAAGTTGGTAACTTTACATGTTTATTCATGTTTCTTGCTTGAACGTTGTTGTTGGAAGTTGTCTTAATCTTATGTGTAGAGTATTGAGCATATTGTTGTAATTATTATCAATTGGGTAAAGTTGGATGCTCAAATATGTAAATTATTGATTTCCGTCTCAAATATGCCCTAATTTACATATTTTAACTATATTGTGTGAAAATTGGTTTGAAGTATTGGAAGTGGAGCAATTGGGTGAGGTTGGGATGAGCATACGATTTGCTTGTTAATTTCCGATTCAAGTTATATGAATTTTTTTTAATTACATGTCATGTTAATTAATTAGATGAAATTATATTAGAGATGCTTATGTTTTAAATTGGGTAGAAAAGCATGTGTAAAGACTGTTCCACATGTATATGAAATGGATGGAACGAGCTTAGGAAAGAATCCCGACTCAATAACCAGTCCCCAAGCTCGTCCCTAACATCTTCCTCCCACGTCGCTAGTCGTCGCACCGGTATGTTGGTCATCCCTGACCGAGACAACGGCCAGCGTTTGGCTCCCATTTGTTCCCCTCCCATGTTGCCGGGAGCAAGCCCATCCCACCGGTACCACCTTGCCCGTACCGGCCGGGACAAGACCCTCCCACCGGGACAGCCACCTCCTCAAGCTACCTCCTTCCCATACTCAACCTGTACCGGCCAGGAGCTCCTCCTCCCACCGGTATGAACCCAAGCCTCCCTCCTTAGAATCGTGTTATGTTCATGGGTAACTCGGGTTTGGTTTGTCTATGATTTTGTCTTGTGTTTCGTATCATTGTGTTCACTTGTTATCGTTTTTTTTTATACTAAGCTTTAGTAACAATTATTTAGGAAAGTAATGTTTATTCATGTTATATAATAATGAAATGGCATTGTATACTTCATCTTCGGGTTTCTTGTTCATTAACGATTCTCTTAACGAGTTTCAAATGTGAAATACATGTCTTTGAAGTGACTATTAATGTTGAGCTTAATTGACATTTACTCATGATGAGAAGTATCGTATATGTTATATAGGGACAATATAACTTTATTTATGTCACGTTGGAGTCCCTAACATGTTTAATGACGGTTTTTGGATGTTCCACCTGTGTATTCCATGCTTGCTTTGAATGGTCATTAGGAATCATGTTTGTTTGTGTGGGGTGAAACTCTCATGTGTTGCATTCTCCCACTTCTTATTAGAATTGGTTTTTAAATTATGTGACTATCCCCCCCTTTGTACTCATTTGTCTTTGTACCTTCCCGTACCATGCTTGACTCACTTATATGCCTCTTTTATGCCGTTATGCCGAATTCGGGGTACTCGACTTCCGTTCTGTTGCTCGAGTCTTGGATACGAAACGTTTATCGCATGCCGAATCGGGAACATTCATCCCGAGAGTCTAATACCAAGTCTAGGCCGAGATTGTATTATTATCGTCGTTCGGTCGTATCAAGAAATAAACGTTCATCTTGAGGATTCGGTATTGTTCTTAGGTTAGGACCGTATTATTTTCGTCGTCTTCCTCAATGATTCCAAGTTTTGTGAAGGTGTCTTGGCAAACAAATTTTGTAACTACGAATTTCTTATGGAGTAGAGAAGTGAAAACTTGTGTAATACCCCTACTTTCAAGTTGTGCACTCGGCTGAGTACAGCTAAGTAGTCAACCGAGTAGCACTCACTCGACCGAGTAGAGTTAACTGAGTACTATCTGAGTTAAAACCGGATTCTGCTTTGTTGTCACTCGGCCAAGTGGCTGGTGAACTCGACCAAGTACCTGCGAGCACTTAACCAAGTGTACCTGCTCAAACATAGAAATTCGATAATGGGCTCCGTGTTTTGGGCCTTATTATATAAAGTATGAACGTTTTTCTCTCTCTTCTACATCCCATAACACTTTCAAACACTCTCTCTCTAACACCCAAAACCTTTTTAGAACCTTCTCAAAACCCTAGCTTTGAAGACTCATTTTGACTTGGAAGATTTGTTCATCAAACATCATACTTTCTAACTTAATTCCATTTGTTAATTGTATTTTATCCTTTTACTTCAATTACTCTTTATTGTAACACTGGAATTTGGGGGAAATTGAAGATTTTACCTTTTGGGTATTTTAATTGGGTAATTGGTTAATAAAATAATTGTATTAAGGGATTGTGGGTATTAATTTGTGGTAGGATGTGTTAGTGATTGGAATTCCTTAATTGTTTGTAGGAGGAGACTTCATAGAGGAAGATTTCTAGTGTTGTTGCTTGATTATTGAAGATTTGCTAAAAGGTAGGGTTTTCCTACTCGGTCTTGGTAATATGATTGTTTACTCATGCTTTTATTGTCATGAAGTTCATGGTAGTTGGTAGAAATGCATTCATTATTCATGTGAAATTGGCATAGTTAGTAACCTTGTGCATGATAAAATATCATACTTAACATATTGTGTGAGCATTGTGTTACTTGTGGATGTTGGTGGGTTTTGGAGGAGGTTGATGGTGTTGTGGTTTTATTGTGTTGTTGTTGAGGAGACTTTAAGGCGGTTCGGGAGACCGTCTTACGCTTGATTTGCTCATTGGAGTTTCCCACTCCAAGGAGGACGGGCACATTTATTGCTTGGGTATGCAAGGATTCGTATGGTGTCACGAATCTGGCAGGGGTCAGGTTAGCGCCCGGGCTCGGTATTTCCTGTGCATCACGGGTACCTTTTACGGTCTGCGGTTAGGTTGTGGGGGGCGTTGTTGCGATGCCGTCACGGGTTTGAGTTGGAGGTGGAATGATGATTTGAGGTGACTTGTGACTCTTACACTTTACTCTTGCAATAGCTGCCGATTCGAGCGACCTGGGATTTGGCTCACTCGAGCGGGCTCGACTAGAGCGATTTGGCTCGGAGAGATCCGCCTCTTGGCTCTCTTGGCTCTAGCTCTCACACGTTGGGGCCAACTCGTGAGGATCCTCTCATAATTCATCATTTTCTCCTTCGTTGGCCCTCCTAGCATGGAACTAGGACTCCGTAGACTTGATTAGCCTAGGCAAATGCATTCCCACACTTTTATTTCTATCTTCTAAACACAATCAAAGCACAATTAGTAACCCTCTCTCGCTTTCTCTCATGCAAAAATGATTAAATGAATGAATGAAACTTAAATGCAATGCAATAAATTTAAGTAAATGCAAGTTAAGAGGTTAGAATATCTACAGTTGGTGGTTTCGGGAGGACTCCACCGAACTCTTCTCCTATAAAAAGCGAGTCAACACTACAACAAATTGCCACTTGCGACACAAATTATTCTACGGGAATTTATAATTCGTGGCTAAATTTTGCTTAGCTATGGGAAAAATTTATTCATTACTTTGAAAAAAATTATGCCACATAATAACTTTTGCCGTGGCAAAAAGTCACTCGTGCCACGAGTTATAGGCTACACCCATGACAAATAATTATTTTAGCCACGAACTATGTCACACCGGTGGCGAAATATTATTTAGCTAGGAATTGTTCCGTGAAAAATATTATTTTAGCCACGAACTAACAAACACCCGTGGCGAGTATATTTTCTGACTTAAATTAAGATATGTTCATGGTAAGGCAAATCTAAAAATCACTTGCTTAAAAAAATATAAAATCTCAATGAAATATAATCAAATATAAAAAAGATGAAAATAAATATAAATATAAATTTTTTGAAACCCTTTAATTAATTTAATATTTTTTATTTTTTTTATTTAATTGAATAAGAAATTTTAAACTTTTGTAAACTTAATTATATGCAAGCAAATAAAAGTTTATCGTCTAAAGTTTTTGATCTTTTACAAATCGCAATTATGTTTTGTAGATTTTTCAAAACATTGATAATTTAAGAAAATAATTTTAATATATAATTATGTTTATTAAAGTCATGAATTTCTCTTAATTTCTTTTACTTTTTTAATTAAAACTTTATAATCTTGCATGACGACATTATAATCTTGAATATCGATCTTAAATAATCGTGTCACATTTAAAGATATAACTTATCAAATTAAATAAATAAGTAATTTATCATCTATCTTAGAGAAATATAAAATTAATATATTGTCAAACTGTTTAATTCAAAATTTGATTTACAACTTTATTTGTAAAATATTTATAGAAAAATTTGAATTTGATATAAAATTAACTCGGTAAGAAAAAAATTGTGGAAAACGTTTTTAGGAATGGAAAAGAAATGACAATTAGGTTACAAAATTGATTAAATAAATAAGTGCGCTAAAAAATGAATATAAAAAAAAAACGATCTTCCACAAATAAATTAAGAAAACAACATATTGAAAAAGTTATCGACGTAAAATTTTAATATAGAGAGTTGTTTTTCATTGAAAATGAGTGGATCATAGAGAAAAAATAGAAATTATAATAATTTAAAATCACATGTGCAAATAATGTGAAAAATTTGACAAACGAAACGATAAATCATAACAATAGAAATTGGTTTAGGAAAATAAGGGATTATGTTGTACGACAGTCTTTTCATGTTTTTTGGGTAAAAAGTGATTACTTTTTAGTTAATAGTGACCACTTCGAGCAAAAAAAGAGCTTTGGTTATATCAAGTGGTTATTATTTACCAAAAAATGGTCATTTTTTTTTCAGAGCGCAGATACGATGGTCATGCAATATAATTTGCGTAAAAAAATATAAGAAAAAATGAGTATAAGAGAAATTAAAATAAGAAAGTCGATAAACTAAAGAAACAAAAAAAAAAGTTAGGAAAATATGATTAAGTTTAATTTTTGGAGAAAATAATTTTGTTGACTTCGGCAAAAAATGACGTCAAAATCATTAGTCAAGAGGTTAACATCAAAAATTTGATTGTTTTGGCCAAAATAATGTTTTTCCCACAAAAATTTGTAAATCATGTAACAGTTTTGTAATCAAATAGTACTACAGATTAGGCTTTAGCAAAACCGTATACCCGATACGGTTTTAAAAACCGCAAAAATCACTATACGGATCCGATACGCTTTAACCGTATATACGGTTTTAGGGTACCCAGAAAAACCGTGTATACGGAATCCGTATATATGGATACAGTTTGGTAGCAAATGCCCAATTAAACATTGTAATTATTCAAAAGCTAATAATTACATATAACATGACCGCCTCTGGTGAAGGGCTAATTAATTTTTATTGAGACAAGTTACTAAAAAAATCATAAAAAACATTAGAAGAGTGGGAGTTAAAAGAGAAATTTTGCATTTTTAAACTTTTTTTTATACAAAAACTTCAAACCATATCAGAAACAGTATATATGGTTTCATTTTTGCCCGATCCGGATATGATACGGTTTTTATACAACCGTATCGTATATACGAATTTTCATATCGTATATACGGAAAACCGTATAACTCAAACCGTATACCGTATCGTATCCGTATTATAAAACCGTATCGTATATTTTTGCTCACCCCTACTATAGATAAATTTTGAAAGAAAAAAATAAACTTAAAAGGTTTCAAAGTTCTAATTATATTAACAAATTAAACTTTCAATTTCGGTAGCACATCAAAAGAATTCTACCGTTACGCGTGCTCAGGTGAGAGTAGTGTTGGGATGGAGACCTTAAAACATTAATTTGCTGCTATCTATACTATTTGAGGCGTTTTTGTGAAACAACTGCAAATATATAGTACTCCCTCCTATCCGTTATTTTCTTCCCTATTTCCTAAAACGGATTATTCGGGTTTTCTTCCCCTTTCTATTTTTGGTAACAATTTATTCTTATTTTATTCATCCCTCTCCCCTATCACAAACCCCACCCAACACTTTTACTCTTATTTTATTCATCCCTCTCYCCTATCACAAACCCCACCCAACACTTTTACTCTTATTTTATTCATCCCTCTCTCCTATCACAAACCCCACCCAACACTTTTACTCTTATTTTATCCATTCCTCTTTCTTATCACCAAACCCCACCAACTCTTTTACTCTTATTTTATTCCTACCCCTCTACAATCCCCCAACCCCACATTTTCTTTTATCAATATAATACTCCCTCCCTTAATCTCCGTGCCCACTTGAAGGGGGAAGAAAATAGTGGATGGGAGGGAGTAACTTGTTATTTTAATTGTTTGTATGTGGAATTATTTGCTGCGTTTTTATTGAAAACGCCGCAATATGACACTAGAGGCGTTTTTAACAAAACGCCGCAAATGAGATTTAAGGAGACAAAGCATATGGACTCGCCTCATACAGCATACCCAAGCAGCATATCCAATTTCTTATGAACACAAAGAATATATCAATCCCCTTCTCCCATTCAGTTATCCATCGTCGTTGCCGTCAGTCGCACCAGCCTCGTTCTCAGCGCCGCCGTGACTCAATCACTAACACCGTTCGAGCACCTCCATAGCTTCCTCTTCAAACTGTTAACCTCCCCTTCTTTATTTTTGAGAGGTATTTACTATAATTATGTGTAATTTTTCGATTGTTATTGGGTAAGGTTTAAATTCATTTTATCTACTTAAATTAGACTTGTTTTTTTGTTAGTAATTGATTCTTTTATATCAAAATTGAGGATTGAGAAGGTTAGGGTTTGTAATATTTGGGGATCTTGGATAGTCGATTTTGTGTTAAATAAGACGATTTATGTTTGTGTTTTCTTCCTTTTACACCCTCTATCTATTGCGCAACCTTTTTTTTTTCACCCCCATTGCATAAAGTTTGGGTATTTAATTAGTAAAAGATGGGTTTATGGTTATGGAAATGAAAGTTAAAAGGTTGAATTTTTAACCATATATGGAGGTTTTAAATCATTAGTATAGTTTTATTACTACTTACTCAGAAAATATGTATTGGGTACTGTTTGGTTGTTCAGTCTGTTTAAATTTTAGTTTTGAAAGCCGTGATCTCAAAATATTGGTGAAAAATAATCTTTTACCGTGTGTTAAGTGTATTGGATTGTGGGTTATTGAAGAAGAGGTGAAAATTGTAAAATATTGAATGATGGCAATGCACAATTTGATGTAAGACACTTCATGTGTACTGGAAGTTAGGTTAGATTTAAGTTTATCATCAATTGGATAGTTAACTTATAAAACAATGGTGTATGGATTACAAAGTTTGATGTAGGTGCAACTATTGGAATGTTGAAGGAGAGACAAGAGCTTTTTTGCTCAGCTTTATGCGCCGTGTCACGTACTTATTCTTTGGGACGAGAATAGACGTGCGCCACTTGTGCCAAGACACATGACTTGGTGCGAGTCAGGCCTTTGAGACGATATCACTCGAGAATAAAGAGAGAAAATAGCAAAGTACAAGAGTGCAGCGGAAAGATTGAATATTATTAATAACTTACAAGAGTTTGTACAATGCTTGAATTGCGGAAATAAAGATTACAATATCGAATGTTTGTGTGAATATTTTGTGTGTTTGTAGAAATAAAATTACAATGTTGAATAAAACTTGAATACAATTGAATAGAATGAAAAATGAGGCCTAATGCCTCTATTTATAGGCGCTCAAAGGGGGCGGTTGGCCCGAATAGGTGCGAGACTCGTTCTTCTTGGCGTTGGCGGGAGGCACGAGCGAAAAAGAGACTCCTGTTGGCGAAAAAGGGGCTTCGTTCCTCTTCATAGATGGCGAGAAGGAGGGGGCCGAAAGGCCTTGTTGGGCCTTGTCCAAAATAGCGCCAAAACAGTGGTAAGGGGGGATGTATTTGGGTGTGTGAGAGGGAGAGATAGAATGTGAGAGAGGGAATGGATAAGGATGAAAAAGGGGGGGATGTAGGTTATTTAGGTTAAGTGAATTTGGATAAGGGACATCATACATGGCCCTTGGTCGTATCTCTTGGCCTACGCGCATCTCTCCGGCTTATAGCGACTTGTTGACTTTGTAGTAGCTTGCCCACCTGCACTAGAAGTGAGCTGCCCCGACTAAGAGTGAGCTGAGTATACTTGAGCGAGCTAGTCGTGAGCCGGAGTGAACTGTTGTTGAGCTGGCTGGAGCTAGTATAGACGTCGTATATGCTTGTGTGCTTCATGTGAGCTACATTGAACATCCTTGAGGCATCACATAAGCTTGAAATAAGCGAACCGTGACATCCGGTAATAGCTAGTTGTAAAATTTCCGTGAGACAGTCTTATGATAAGAGGGTTGATAATAACTATCAAAATGATTGGTGTAGATATGTGAATTCCATATTATATCCCATACTTCTGCTAAAATTTAACATTGATTAAAAGATGAATGAAAATACGTGAAGATATGAATTAACTTTATCAACACTTGAACAAGTCCACCATTTTAAATATCTCACTTGGCTGGTTTCTCACTTGGTCCTAAGAGGCCACCAATTTAATGTCAATTGTTTGTTATTAGAGTAATTACGCTGATTATATCTTGTTTTGTACTTACAGGTATCTTGTAGCTAGTAGAATGGCGTAAACTAGGTAATTATATTAACAACTTGAACCTTGATTTTTCTAATAAATTGCATTATTTAAACAAGATTGGTGTAGGTATGTGAATGCTCTGTGTATCTTAATTTACATATTCAAACCACGATATGTCTATTGCAGGCCATGATACTTGCCATTGAATCACACATATTCAAAGCATATAGGTGATACTATTACAATGAGACTAGTGTCTTCAAATGTGGGTATGTACTAATTTGACTCATTTACATAAATTGGTTAATGTGAGTCATAATATGCTATCATTGGCACTCCATCGATAGTGTCCTAAAGTAGAGATGCTTTTGCTCAATCCAAGTATAGAACTACCATTGGTTTTTGGTTTAAAAAAAAACACTTAATTGAAAACCCAGTGAAACAGGACTAAGTTAATAGTTATAATACACATCTCTAGATAACAAGAACATTATACGACCAATACTTTATAAAGCTATACTCCACACTCTCCGTGAAACGTAAACAAAGTTTATGAGTTTACTACTATTTAGAAAGCCGAATAATGCAAGCAACACTTTTTTTATTCTTTTTGAGCATATGAATTTTATTTAAGTACCCTGTAACAAAAGAGAGCAAACCCTCAGTCGAGATGTGTACATATTAGGCCATCGCTTTGAGTTTTTCCGCATGCTTTCGTGTGCTTCACAATAGTTGGCTTTCGTAATTTTTATGCACTCTTAATTGGTCGCTCATCAACACTTTTATTTTGTTAATTGTCAGGTTTACGCTTTTTCATGGCTTGTTGTAGTTGCAGTGGTGATCATTTTTCAGGCTTTCGTGCCCTCCACTCCAGAAATAATGGGTAGTAATAAAATAAACAGTTGTAGAAATCAAGTAATTGGGTACGTTCTTGTATTTCATGGTTGCATTTGTGTTCTTTTGGTGTCCAATGTATCTCATATATTCAAGGCGTTGTATGTCGTACAATATTCCGTCTAATATTGATGTTAATTGAGCATACCTTTTGTTAACTGTCTTGAGGGTCCAAGTCTGACAAGTTTTATTCCATTGACAATATCATGTTGCTATGCTCTAACAATGACCCTTAGTTGAATCAAATGATCCCTGAACATTCATTGCAGTAAAGGCGATATGGCTTGAAATTCTTGTAGATGATGTTTGGATCATACTGAAAAAAGCAAGTTTAATTTGAGATGTTATTTTTTAACCTTTCTTGTCATTATAGTGGTGATATGAGTACGATGTAAGGTTCTATCTTACTATTTTTCGCCCTTTCTTCTTGTGCTTACTCTAGTATACTTATGCATTTGGTCTGAAACAAGCAAGTTCCCCATTGTCATGTCCTTTTACATCTACTTAATGTGAACAAGACATTAACCTTACAAAGATGTGAAGAAGCGTGTCTCAAAACCCGATCTTGTGCATCCTATGTTATGGTTTATAGATTTACAGTGGTAAAGACAGTGGTATGGACAACTAACTGATTAAAGAATGTGCAGACAGCGGGTATGGGCAAGGGTGAAGAATCTTATGGTTTACAGAATTACAGTGGTGAAGACAGTGGTATGGACAACTAACTGATTAAAGAATGTGCAGACAGCGGGTATGGGCAAGGGTGAAGAATCTGATTAACTGATTTATGTATGAATTTAAAGTATAAATTTAATTAAATTTAGTAAAACATTTGTATTATTTTAAAATCATGTATCGATGTAAAGTATAAATTTAGTAAAACATTTATATTATTTTCAAATGATGTATGAATATAAAGTATAATTTTTTATATATTTAGAACATTAGTAGTTATTCTTTGAAAAAAATTGTGAAAGCCGAGCGTTTTTTTTATTTTTTTTTAAAATGTGTCATATTTTTTTGTAAAAAAATGTATCTATTTGTTGCTCCTTTTTCAAAAAAAAAAATACCGCAAATAAATGCTTTATTTGCGGCGTTTCTGAAACACAACAAATGAATTTCTTATATGCGGCCCCTTTATTTGCTGCTACACTAAAAACGCCGCAAATAGCCTATTTTTTGGAGCCGCAAATTAATGTTTTTTTACTAGTGGATGCCCATGAATGCATGACTGGTGCAACCAAATAATGTTCAAATGAATCGAGTTAACTAGCGAAATAAGTACCTAGCTTGTCATGGTTCCATATATGATACAATATCCATTATGAAATAAAAAAAAATATTTTACGTTTTATTTATTTAATTTTCATATATATTGTTTGCCACAAGAATTATTTTTTCGCCATGGGAAATTTTTTTTACCACGGGAGTTATTAGCCACGAGAGAATCCGTGGCTAAAAATTCAATCATAACCACGTTCTTGTCTTTCCCGTGGCTATCTCTTTGCCCTGGCTACTTGCGCCACAAAAGGTATTCCCGTGGAAAAAATGATTTAGCCACAGAAATTTAGCACTTGCACCACGAATTTAGCCGTGACCCAAATGCTCATTTATAGTAGTGCAATGTGGAAGACCAAGGATGTTGTTGATGTTGCTTAACGTCCCAAAGAAGTAGTCAAAATCTTGCTCACACTTGATGTAGAAGTCCCAAGTAGACTTGGGCTCCTTATCACTTTCACTTCTTGGGAATCCCATATCAAAGTATTGTCGATAAGGACTCTCATAGCCTTAGTCTAGGATCATTGCATTTCCTACATAGGGGTTGACCAACCCTTCGAAATCATCATCCCATAGACAACTTAGTTCTTCTATCTTGGCTCCTCCGATGTAAGCATCATGACTAGACATAGTCACTTCTTCATTCTTGTCTTTTGAACCATCAAGGTTCCCATCATTACATGTCATATAAGCCAAGCTGTCCAAGCTCTCTTTATTATAATTGTTGACAAAGGTACCAAGTTCACCAAATAGAGCTATTTTAATTTCATCAACTTCTCTCCAATTGGGCATCTTCACTTTACCTCCCCTAGTAGGAATCTCTCCCTTCATGGAGTCACAAGATGGGGATCCCGACTTCTCATTATCAACCTCTTTGCTAGCATGGTCGACCACAAAGCATGGTTCATTTAGATGAGGAGCTTTCATAGCTTTATTGAGATTAAATGTTAATTTCTTATCCCCCACTTCAAGGTCAACATTCAATGTTTCATGTTAATTACCCCCCCCCCCCCCCCCCCCCCCCCCCCCCCCCCCCCCCCCCCCCCCCCCCCCCCCCCCCCCCCCCCCCCCCCCCCCCCCCCCCCCCCCCCC